>WBNM01043844.1:17012-33382 GCA_013399055.1 Ramphastos sulfuratus | reverse complement strand
TCCTGCTCTGGCAGGGGGCTTGGACTGGGTGAGCTCTTTGGGTCCCTTCCAGCCCCTGCCATCCTGTGAGCTGTGACCATCCTCTGCCCAGCCTGGGTCTGTGCTTGGGGTTGCCCTGTCTCAGGGAGCCAGCAGGGTCTGGGTTTGCTGCTGGTGTCACAGAACCTTTTTCTACACTATTTAGCTGGCAAAGGTTGCCCAGAGCCTGAGGCAGCCTCATCCCTGTGCCTTGGCTGCTGTGTGGGCAGAGAAACTGAGGCCAGTGTAGGGATGGGGCAGTGGCAGCAGAGCTCTTCATGCCATGCTGGGTTCATCCTCCTTTCCTAGCAGGGCAGCAGCCACAGCCCTTGGGTCCACATGCTCCAGGAGCCTCATTTCTTTGGGTTCAGAGAGCAGTGACACCTCTCTGGCTCTTTCCTCCTGCAGGCTCTGTGCCCCATCCCTGGTGGGCAGGGGCTGGCAGCAGCTAGTCCAGGAGCAGATGGCTATGGAGGGGAGGTGGTCCCTTGGGATGGGAAACCACTGTCCCAGCTCTGAGCAGACACAGACTGTGCTGTGCCCCCCACGGCAGGGCCAGGAGCTGCTGCTGGTGGTCAGGCTTTGAACTGGGGCTCTGCTTGCTCATCATTCTCCTCAGCACTGAGCAGAAGCTGCTGCAGAGCTGCCAGTTCCTGTGCCAAGGACACTCCGTGCCAGCCGTTCTTTGTGCTCCTCTGGGAAACTCCTCCTGCCCAGCAGCCTGGGATTTGGCCTCGTCCCTAGGCTGGGGGGGGTGGCAGAGGCGATGGGGGTGGTCTGAGGGACAGAAGTGCTCTGTGCCAAGCCTCCATTCATGCCCCATCACTGCCAGCTTGCTGGGAGGACTGGGTGCCAGTGTGCTGTCCAGCTCAAGGTTTCAGGGCTCAGTTTGCCCTCCTGTAGTGCTGAAGGCTGTGAGGGGGGACAGGCTCTGGGGTCTGCTTTTTGCTAGCAGCATTCTCCTGCCCCCCGGAGCAGGCTGTGGGCAGCCACAGTTCCATTGGGTTTCTCTTTCCAGCTCCCACCTGCTCTGCTCCTTCCCCCCCCCGCCACCACCACCCGGGGCTGCGCAGGGCTGCGGGGGCACAGTCACGTCCCTCCCCCCACACTCCTTTGTGTGAGTGAATCAGCAGCTGCCTGGGAAGGTCTGCGTGGGGGTGAGGAGGAGGAGGGAGGCAGAGCCGGGTGCCCTTTAAGCGGAGCCCTGCTGCATCCCGTGCCAAGAGCCCTGGGCTCTGTCAGCCGGAGCTGCTCTGGTCACCCCTAGCAACAGGCATCTCTGCGGGGTTGCCATGGGAACGGCAGCGGTGATGGGAGGACATCCCCCACCCCGCTCAGCTCCCACCCCCGGGGACAGGGCAGGCTCCTCCTGCCTGCTGTGGGCTGCTCCCAAGCATCTCCTCGCCTTGTGCCGCTCTCCGCAAGCCCTCCAGGCTCTGCTGGGGCTTCCCCGGGGACAGGAATTTGTCCTCCCAGCCCTCTGCGTGATGCTGGTTCCCATCCAGTCCTGCCCAGTGTCTGCTCCAGAGCCACCTCCTGCTTCTGCAGCACTCAGGGTACCGCCTGGAGCAGGCTGCCCGGAGAGGCTGTGGAGTCTCCTCCTCTGCAGAGCTTCCAACCTCCTCTGGCCATTGTGCTCCTGGGCAAGCTGCTGTGGGTGCCCTGCTGGAGCAAGGGGCTGGGCGAGCTCCAGAGGTCCCTTCCAACCATTCTCTGATCGTTCAGCCCCAGGCAGGGGCAGGGGACTCTGTCCTGGGGGAGTGGTGAACTCTTCCCCCACGTCTGAGCTGCCTCTGTGCTCCCCTCTCTGGTGACACAAATAATTCATCGCTCTCTGGGCTCAGGACTTTCTGCCTCTGCATTATTTATTCACCCTTCAAGCTTCCTCCTCTTTTTCCTTCTCTGGCTCCTGCTGGAAGAGGCCTTGGCAGCAGCCTGCTCCTGCTCTCCACGGGCACAGGGAGCCGTGGGGGGCAGCCAGAGCTGGAGGGGACGTGGGCAGCCTGGCAGAGCTCCGTGGGGCTGCTGCTCCCAGGGCTGCCCAGTGCTGAGAGCCTCACGAATCAAGAGAAAGCATTTTCAGCCCGGGACGATGCTGGAGTCTTTTGGGAGTGTGATGCAGGGTGGGGGGGGATGTGCAGAGCCAGCCCAGCCGCTGCCTGGGGACAGCTGGAGCCTTAATTTAGCTGCTGAGCATCGCAGAGCCGAGCGGCAGCGGCAGAAATGCTGACCCCAGGCAGGCTTCGGTTACCCTGCAGGCATTTGGGTTCAGTCTGCAGCTTATCTGCTCCAGCCTCAGGCAGCTCCCAGCCCGTGGGGGGGGCTTTGGCTGTTATCTGTGCTGCAGGCAGGGATGGATGCCCCTGGCCCAGCAGCAGCAGTGCCCAGCGCTGAGCTCCCCAGCAGGGCTGCTGTGGCTTTGTCGTGGTGAGGAGAAGCAGAGGTGGTGCCTGGTGCTGCTCAGCTGCCAGGGGGGGAGCAGAGCCAGGGCTGAAGGCTGGCAACAGCTGTTTGATGCTGTCCAGGAGGCTGAGGGCAGACCTCGTTACTCTCTGCAGCTCCCCGAGAGGAGGCTGGAGCCAGGTGGGGCTTGGTCTCTTCTCCTTAGTAGGGTGGAAATGGCCTCGAGTTGCAGCAGGGTTAGGTTGGGAGTGAGGAACAATTTCTTCACTGCAAGAGTGGTCGGGGACTGGCACAGGCTGCCCAGGATGGTGCTGGAGTCACCATGACCCCTGGAGGGCTGCAAGAAACCCGTGCCCATGGCAGGGTTGGGTTGCTGGTTGGACTGGGTGACCCTGGAGGCCTTTCCAACCCCTGCAGTTCCAGCAGGCTGTGATCTTTCTCCTCTCTCCTTGCAGCCCCTCGGGGAGTGGTGCAACCTGCAGCCCAAAGATGCTGCCAAGATGCCCGAGAGTGCCTGGAAGCTGCTGTTCTACAGCCTCTCCTGGTCCTATGGCATCTACCTGCTCTTCTTCACTGGCTACCCCTTCTTCCACGACCCTCCTTCTGTCTTCTACGGTACTGCAGGGCACCTGCAGGGGTGGGCTGGGCTGAGCAAGGGAATGGGAGGTGAGGGCGCTGGGGGCGGCGGTGGGGGTGGGGGCACTGAGGGCATAGCGGGGGTGCTGGGGGCAGCAATGGGATGCTGAGGGCAGGAGTGGGGGTGGTGGTGGCAGTGGGGGCACCAGGGGCAGCAGTGAGAGTGATGGCAGTGGGGGTGCTGGGGGCATAGTGGGTGCTCTGGGGGCAGCAGTGGGGGTGGTGGTGGTAGCAGTGGGGGCACCAGGGGCAGCAGTGAGGGCACTGCTCACTCCCTGCTCTTAGACCCACACAGCGCTTTAGGTTGGAAGAGGCTTTCAGAGGTCTTCTAAGCCTTGCCCTGCTGCCCCTCTGTGCTGGGTGGCTCTGGGCTCACCCAGGTGTCTGTGTCCTCCCCTCCCCAGGCTGGAAGAAGGGCATGGAGGTGCCCACGGACATTGCCATTGCCTACCTGTTGCAGTGCAGCTTCTATGGGCACTCCATCTACGCCACAGCCTACATGGACACCTGGCGCAAGGACTCGGTGGTGATGCTTCTCCACCATGTGGTCACCCTGACCCTCATAGCCTCCTCTTATGCCTTCAGGTGAGGTCCCTGCCTGGCTCACTGCCCTCTGCCCCCCCTGCCACCTTCCCAGCCTGAGCTGCAGCCTCTGCATGTGTCTGTTGGGCTTGGGAGCAGGGTTTGGGGAAGGGATTGTTATAGAATCAGAGAATGGATTGGGTTGGAAGGGAGCTCAAAGCTCAGCCAGTGCCAACCCCCTCTGTGCCATAGGCAGGGACACCTCCCACTGGAACAGGTTGCTCAAGGACTCATCCAGCCTGGTCCTGAACACCTGCAGGGAGGTTGTGGAGCACAGAAGCACAGAATGTGATCTTTGATCACATTCTGTGCTTCTGTGCTCCACAACCTCCCTGGGCAACCTGTGCCAGTGTCTCACCACCCTCAACCTGTGCCAGTCTCTCACCACCCTCACTGCAAACAACTTCTTCCTAACATCCACTTTCAATCTCCCCTCTGCCACTTCAAACCCATTCCTCCTCCTCCTGCCATTCCAAGCCCTTGTCAATAGTCCCTCCCCAGCCCTCCTGTAGCCCCCTTCAGACACTGCAAGGCCACTCCAAGGTCCCCTCAAAGCCTTCTCCTCTCCAGGCTGCAGAGCCCCAACTCTCTCAACCTGTCCTCAGAGCAGAGCTACTCCAGCCTATGTGCCCTGCCTGCACCCTCCCACAGCAATCCTCCTGCTCCTGAGCAGGAGACCACAGGGCCAGAGCCACCTGCAGCTCAGCACCACCCTGCACTGTGCCAGGGCTGCTTGTCTGGATCAGGCCAGGGGTCAGCCTGCTCCCGGAGCGATGCGCTGTGGGCTGAGTGCTCACATCAGAACTGCATTTAGGGAAGAGTCAGACCAGATCTAAGGAAGAAGTTTTTGATGTAGAAGGTGCTGAGAGCCTGGTCCAGGTTGCCCAGAGAGCTGGCAGCTGCCTCATCCCTGGCACCTGCCCCATCTCTGGCACCATTGCAACTCAGGCTGTTTGGGGCTCTGAGCATCCTGCTCTGGTTGGGGATGTCCCTGCTGGCTGCAGGGGGTTGGACTGGATGAGCTTTAAAGGTCTCTTCCCACCCAGCCCGGTCTGTGATCAACCCAGCAGCTCAGCCCCTCCCTCCCTGCGCTGCTCTGCCCCCCAGGTACCACAACGTTGGCATCCTGGTGCTGTTCCTGCACGATGTCAACGACGTCCAGCTGGAGTTCACCAAGCTCAACGTCTACTTCAAGCACCGGGGGGGATCCTACCACCGCCTCAACGACATCATCTCCAACATTGGCTGCCTCACCTTCAGCATCAGCTGGTGAGCTGCTGCCAACCAACCCCCCTACACCCCCAGTGCCCCGGGGGGCAGCCGGCTGGGTTTGTGTGCATGAGAACTAACCCTCCCCAGCTCGGCTTGGGGAAGAGGTCCTGCAGAGCCTGACCCCATGCTGGGCTTGGAATCCTTCTGTAGTCACTTCGCTGTCTGTCACCGCTCAAGTGCCTGTGAAGTCTCCTCGCAGCATGACAAATGACCCCGCGGAGGAGGAGCTGCTTCCATCCTCCCTCTCGCTCGGGTTTAGCTGGAAGCAGCACTTCGGCAAGCCTGCCGCTGCCCCAGATTCCAGCCTTGCTCTTCCCCTTGGGGCGAGGCAGGAAGGAACAATCAAAGATGAAGCAGTGGAGATGTGCAGCTCGCAGGCTGCCGCTCCTCATCCGTCCCTTCGGCTCCTCCTCGGTGAGAAGCAGAGGTGGCCACAGCCCTCCGGGAGGAGAGGAGAGCAGCAAAGGGCTTTGGTCATCAAGCCAGGGATGGACAGAACCAAGAGAACCTCCCAGCTCCATTCCCATCCTGCCTCTGGTCCAGGCCATGGTGGCTCTGCTCTGCCTTCACCAGCTGCCCCCTCACAGGGGCTAGGTGAAGTCCTCTCCAGCCAGACCTGCAACCCAAGCAGGGACTGCTGGGTGCAGGGGGAGCTGGCCAGGGCTGGCTGCAGGCAGGAGGTTGTGCTAGGGGAAGCTCTGCTGGGTCTTGCCCTGTCCTGGGGTCCCTGAGGGACATTAACCCCTCCCTGCCCCTCTGCCCTGGCAGGTTCTGGTTCCGTCTCTACTGGTTCCCGCTCAAGGTGCTCTATGCCACCTGCCACTCCAGCCTGCAGGCAGTCCCTGACATCCCCTTCTACTTCTTCTTCAATGCCCTGCTGCTCATCCTCACCCTGATGAACATCTACTGGTTCCTGGTGAGAAGGGGGGTGGAGCTCAGCAGCCCCCACATTGGCTTCTCCCTCCTCTGCCTGCCTGTCCTGGGGGCTGAAAGGGTGCAGGAGGCTCCACAGGGCTTGGGGATGGCTTGGAAGGGGTGGAGGGAAGTGCCTGGGGGGGGCTCCTCGGGGCTGGAATTCAGAGTATCTCACACCCCGGGGTTGTGGGGAGGGGGTGACAACAGCTGGGGTGGGCTGGAGCTTGGTGTGGGTGTAGATGTTCCGGAAACTCCTCAGGCTCTGGGGAGAGGCTGAAAGGGTGGAGCTGGGGAGACATCACTGAATCATAGAATCATAGAATGGGAAGGTTGGAAGGGAGCTCAAAGATCATCCAGTTCCAACTCCCCACCACAGGCAGGGACACCTCCCACTAGTACAGGTCACTCAAAGCCTCATCCAACCTGGCCTTGAACACCTCCAGGGAGGGAGCAGCCACAACCTCCCTGGGCAACCTGTTCCATCATGCTGGGCATGGGAGCAGTGAGGGTAGGTGCAGGAGTGGCAGCCCCCAGTGCTGCAGGGCATCAGCTGTGGGCACCCCTCGGGGGATCTGTGGGCTTGAGGGCAGCAGAGAAGGGTCCCCCTGAGCTGGCAGGAGTGAGCAGGCTGTGGGCAGCAGCTGGAGGGGCTGCAGCCTGTGGCTGATGGTGTCTGTCCTCCACAGTACATTGTCCTCTTCGTGGCCAAGGTGCTGATGGGGCAGATGCAGGAGGTGACAGACGTCCGCGAGTACGACGCTGAGGAGAGCAGGAAAGCCCCAGCCAAGAAGAGAGAGGCTGGGCTGCAGCTGCCCTCTGCCCTGAAAGAAGGGTATGTGGGCAGGGGGTGACTCCTGGGCAGCATCTGGGGACCTGGGGAAGGGATGCAGGGCCCTGGGGCTGCTGTTGAAGGGTTCAGCTCTGGGTTAGCAGGCAGAGGAGCAGGAGACTTTGACAGGGAGCACTTTGTGTGCCCGTGGCTGATGGTGTCCACTCAGCTCTGTCCTCTGAAGCTTTCCCCTGCTCACCACACTGGGTTGGAGGACAGGGTCATCTTGTCCAGCCCCCCTGCGGTGAGCAGGGATCCCCCCAGCTAGATGAGGTTGCTCTGAGCCCCATCAAGCCTGCCCTTGAATGTCTGCAAATGTAGCCTTGGCTCCTGGCTTGAAGCATCTTCATGTGCTGAGCTGCTGGACCCCCCAGAGCAGGTCTAGCTGGGGACAGGCTGTGTGAGCCTGGCAAGCCAGGGCTGACCCCAGCAGTGCTTGGGGAAAGGGAAGGAGTGAGGCAGAGTCCTGCTCAGAGCCCAAGGCTTGATGGGGGAAGAGTCCTGCCCAGGGCTTGAGTGGGCCAGAGTCGTGCCCGGAGCCCAGGGCTTGAGTGGGGCAGAGTCCTGCCTGGAGCCCAGGGCTTGAGTGGGGCAGAGTCGTGCCCAGAGCCCAGGGCTTGAGTGGGGAAGAGTCCTGCTCAGAGCTTGAGTGGGGCAGAGTTGTGCCTGGAGCCCAGGGCTTGAGTGGGGCAGAGTCCTGCCTGGAGCCCAGGGCTCACCCCTCTGCTGTGCTCTGCTCCACAGGCTGCACCTGAAGAATGGACTGGTGAAGGACAAGAGGTTATAAGAGCCTTGGAGCTGCCATGGCCTGGGCAGCCTGGCTGGATCTGGGAACTGACCCAGGGCCCTGTGCTCAAACCCAGAGAGCCAAAGGCACCAGGAGGACTCCACCCCTGCCCCCCTTCAGCCCCTGCCTGGATTTGGGGCAGGGACCCCCACCCTGGCAGGCTCCTTCTGGGGCTTGCCTGTGACCAGACATCACCTGCTGCTGCTGTGCTTCCTGAAGCCAGCCCCTGCTGGGGCAGCTGAGATGCTGGTGGCATTGCTGGGCCAGGCAGGAGTTGGAGCTGGCCTTAGGTCCCTTGAGGTTTCTTCTGCCACTGCAGCCCTCGGCTGTCCTCAGCCCCTCACTGATTTCTCCTCTCTTCATTGTTGGACCCTCCCACCGACCCCTCCTCAGCAGCCACTGAAGGGTTCTGAGCCCCAGCATTAAACTGGAGAGGGAGATGTCTTCTCTGTTGGCATCATCACCCCAGAGAGGAGCCCAAAGCTGCCAAGCAGGGACAGGGCAGGTGATGCCCTGCACCTCTGAGCCTCCCTCCTCAGGAGGGGTCACCACCGTGGAGCTGCCCTCGTGTCTGGAGCCACAGCAAGGGAGCCTTGCAGCTTTATTCCAGCCCTGCAGGATGAGGGTCAGGAGACTCCATTTGCTGAAAAAGCCTCTGCAAGTCCTAAGAGCTGCTCCAGAAACCAGGCCCAGTCCTGCAGGGTCCCTGCTGAGGGACTCTCATCCAACCTGCTCAAGCTGAGAACAGTTCCTGCTCCTCCTCTCTTGCTTTTCCAGGCAGTTGCAGCCCTGAGCCTTGCAGGGTCCTGCTGGGAATCCCTGTGGATTTTACAGCCCCCCCCCTCCCCGACCCAGCCTGTCCTAGGGGCCAGGACCCCCAGCTTCTGTGTGCTTCCTGGGCAGCAGAGCTCCCTCCCAGCCCAGGACTGGAGGTGCTGGGAGTGGGATTGAGACCACCAATCCCGGGTGGGTTTGTTGTGCTTGCTCTGTGGTGTGGATTGGACTCCAGGCTCCTGTGAGCCCCAGGGAAAGTTACTCAGTGACCAGAGAGCAAAATGTGACCTGGGCTGAGGGGAGCTGGCCCAGGCTGTGCTGGGACCTCCTGGCTTGCCACCACCTGGCAGGAGTTTGGAGGGGAGCAGCTGTCCCCTGCAGGGCTTCAGAAGGGTGCAGCTGCTCAGTGCAGGGTTTCAGGGGGGGCAGCTCTGTGCTTTGGTTCCTTGGCTTTCAAGCAGGAGGCACAGGAAGGTGGAGATAAAGGGGGACCATGTCCCAGGCCTCTTTCTGCTCCATCAGAGCAGGGCTGGGGCAGTGATGGTGCCAAGTTGGGGGTGCTGGCAGTGCCTGGGCAGTGTGTGGGTGGACAATGCTCTGGCTTGGGGTGCCTGGGGGCACGGTGGGTGCTGATGGCTTCTTGGGCTGGCCCCGGGGCTGTGTGTCCTGCGGGCAGGGCAGAGTGTGATGGTTTGGTACACTGAAGGTTGATAGAGGTGTTGGAGGCTGTGATTGAACAAAGGGATTTGGGAGGAGGGAGCAAGAGGAGACTCAGATCTGCTCCCCCCCGGGCCTGGGTGGGGGACGTCTGCAGGGAATGGGAGCAGTGCTCAGCTTGCTGGCAGAGCTTTGTGGGGAAGGGCAACTTCTTGCCAGCAAAGACTTTGTGGTTGGAGCTCGATGGTGTGGAGATGCAGCAGAGGTTGGAGGAGCCCTGCGGGAGGGGAGCAGCTGCCCTCTGGCCACGCAGCCTCAAGGGGTTAACAGGTCCCGGGGAGCCTGGAGGGGCCGTTCGCACCCTCTGCCCAATCCCGGGAATCCCTCGGTGCTAATCGAGCACTAACCCGATCAAAGGCTCCAATCAGGCCATCAACACCCCCCTGGCCCCGGGTCCCCCAGCCTCGGCTGCTCTTTGTCTGCAGCAGGAGAGCAGCAATGTGGCTGCTGCCCAGCTTCAGAGCTGCCCTCGCCTGGGCTCTGCTCAGCCTGGTCCTGGCCACGGAGCTGAGCCTGCAGGAAAGTTTGCTCCTGAAATCCTTGGGTTTGAGCGCTAAGCCCAGCCCCAAAGCCCCCATCCCTGTGCCCTCCGTGCTCTGGAGGATCTTCCAGAAGAGAAGGACGCAGCCTGCGGCAACCCAAGCCCCGGGGGACGGCTGCAGGGTGGAGGAGTTCAATGTCCCGGGGAACATCATCCGAGTCTTCGCCGACCGAGGTACCCAAGCGCCCGGCAGGGTCCTGCCGTTCGGAAGCTTCTCTGCTCCCGGGGCTGGGAGGCTTTGCCCCGGTCCTGCCTTCGCTGTCTCTTGAGTGTGGGCAGGAGAGGCTGGGGAAGGACAGGGCAGTGCCCAGGACTGGTCTGCAGGAGAGGTGACTGCTGTGGTCCCTCTGGGGACCGCTGGGTCACTTACAGCTTAGCAGGGAGGCAGCAGGTGAGGGCCGTGCGGGGCTCTGTGCTGGGGTCACCTAACGCAGTCCTGAGGTGCTGGTTTGATCTCGGCTGCCCGACTGGACCCTCTGAGGTGTCTCCTCCATGCACAGGGCAGCTCCCAGCTTCGGGCTGCTCTGCCGTTTGCCTGTGCCCCCCCCCCCCCCCCTCCTCCTTTTTGTCCCCTGGCTGGAGCAGCACCTGGGGCTGCTCCAGCCTGGGGCCCTCCGGAGCTGTTCTCAGTTACTCGGGAACTGTTTGGTCGATGTCCTTTTGGCCTGGAGACTCCACGGAGCTCATTCCTTTTGTGTTTGCAGCTTTCTGATGGAAACCTCCAGCTGGCTAAATCAGGCAGCTGCTGCTCTTCCCCCTCCATCCCTGTCCTGGGCCAGATGTTCCCAACTAGGGTTAAAGAATGCATCAAGTAGCATCCAGAGGAGATGCTGGCAGGGGCTGTTGCATCCCAGCCCCGCAGTCTGGAGCCCAGGCTTACGTTTGTGCCTCCAGTCCCTCCTGAAGGCCGTGCCATGGGGCTGGTAGCCCTCACTGTAGCCTTGGCACCTGGCTTCAACACCCACGGGGCATGTTTGGCTGCCCACCTGTGCCAGCCCCAACTTCCTCTTGCTGTGCAGCCAGATTTGAGCACTGGGAGGCTCAGTCCTGCTCAGCTGGCAGGGCTCAGCCACCACCACCACCACCACCTCTATTTCTCCTCCTTTGTCAGGCCACTTCCTTCACGAGGAGCAGCCCCAGGGGTTGCTGTGTCTGCAGAAGCTTCTCTACTTCAACCTCTCGGTGCTGGAGCAGGACGAGCGCCTGACCATGGCTCAGCTGGAGATCAGGTTCAGCCACAGCTCCTACCAGCCCTCCAGCCAGGGGCAGCCGTTCGAGCTGAGGCTGTACCAGAGCTCCCAGCTGGCACTGCAGGGCATGTCCCCCCTCGGGCACCGCCGGCAGCTGCTGCTGGAGCAATCCTTCGCCCAGCTGCACAAGTCTCTGCTCTTCAACCTCAGCGCGGTGGCAAAGGACTGGAGAACCTTCGGCAGGAACCTGGGCTTGGTGCTGGAGATCTCCGTGAGCGGCAGCAAGGATCCAGCAGCAGCCCTGGCGGGCGGGGGGCTGCAGAGCCCTTGCGGCAGCATCGGCTCCTTCCTGGACACCTCTCTGCTGGTGGTGACCCTCAGCCCGCAGCACTGCAAAGCTTCCAGGAGCAAGAGAAGCGCCCAGCGCCCCTCAGTCGCCCCCAGTGCCCTCTGCAAGCCTCGGCGCCTCTACATCAGCTTCAGCGAGGTGGGCTGGGAGAACTGGATCATCGCCCCCCAAGGCTACCTGGCCAACTACTGCCTGGGCCAGTGCCCCTTCCCCCTGACAGCAGAGCTCAACAGCACCAACCATGCCATCCTGCAGACCATGGTGCACTCGCTGGACCCCAAGGGCACCCCGCAGCCCTGCTGCGTCCCCGTCAGGCTCTCCCCCATCTCCATTCTCTACTACGACAACAGCGACAATGTGGTGCTGCGGCACTACGAGGACATGGTGGTGGATGAGTGCGGCTGCAGGTAGCAGCAGCTGGGGGTGGTGGTGGGGAGGGGGCTGGGAGGAGCCCAGGTGTGCTCTGCGCCCTCGGTGCTGCTCTCCAGAGGGGCTCCTGGTGCTGGCCGGACTGGTGGAGCTCTGCCCTGGGCTGCTCTTCTCCACACGCAGCCCGCAGGGGGCAGGTCAGGTATGAAAGGATCGTTCCTGGAGCTGTGGGTCGGTGCTCAGCAGCCCTGGGGTTATGACCGTGCCTGGTGCTGGGTGTCCATTCCCTTCTCCACTGGCAGTGGTGGTACCAGGCTGTGAACCCCAAACCCTGCTTGTGCTTGGCTGAGCTGCTGCTTCTCGGCTTCTTTAGCTTTCTTACTGCAAAAAAGAACTGATTTTGTTTTATCTGGTGCTGAGGTTTGTTTTATTTGGTGACCGAGGGCTCCTCCGTGCCCAGCTGCAGGGTTTGGCAGTGCCAGGAGGAGGTGAGGCGCTGGCTTTGGTCCTGCTGCAGGAAGAGGTAGCATGGCAGGAGCTGCAGCTCCCTGTGACCAGGAGCAGCTCCGGGGTCCCTCCTGAGCTGTGCCTGGCACTGAGGTGGTTTGAGGGTGGGGGTGGCCCAGAGGTGCTGGGTGGCCCCGGGAGCAGCGTGAGGGGATCCTTGCTGGTCACAGCTGGTTTTTGTCAGCAAGGAGAGGGTAAAGCAGGAGGTTGTGGTGCCCTGGGGGAGAGGTGGGCACAGACTGGGGCAGTGGCGTTGGTGGCATCTCGCCCCTCCGGGCCCGCTGTGGTCAGTCATTAACCGCCCTCATTAGCGAATTGATGAGCGTGGGGGAGGTGTTTCTGCAGGAGCAGCCTGAGCCAGATGGCAGCCGAGCATCAGCCACCAGCACCGAAGGCACCTGGGGGTGTGAGTTGGGTTTATCTTGGTTGTTTGGTGGCTCTGGGACCCAGCAGCAGTGTCAGGCTCTTACCAGGTCTGTTCAACAAATGCTGTGCAGCAGGGACCTGCCCTGGCTCAGCTGGGCAATGGTGATACCAGCAGGAGGTTGCTGCTTTCCTTCACAGAGGCTGTGCCAGCTTGCAGCAGCTCGAAGTGCAGAGCTGGGCTGTGCCAATCCCTCTGCCAAACACCTATCGCAGGCATGGTGTGGCTTTCCTGGCACCCCAGCAGCTCTGGCTTTTCTTTTTTGGGGCAGAGAGGACTCCTCTGAGCTGGACTTGCCTTTTTTGGTCTTTTTTTCTTTCCTCCCTTTTGTTGCTGCTGTGCCCCTGCTGTATTCTCCAAGGGCTGATGAAGTGCCCAGGCTCAGCTGGGTCTCCTCCCTCCTGCCCAGGGAGGCACTGAAGGTTTGACTGCTGATAGGTTCCTGCCCCCTGGCAGCTTTTGCTGACACCCCTGAACAGAGCTGGAGCAGCTCCGGGTCCTTTGCCATGTCCCAGTGTTCCCAGCAGTGCTCCAGGGCAGGGCAGCTCAACAGGAGCTGAAACCAGTTGGAGCACTTCAAGGCTTAGGATAGGACTAAGGCAACCAGGAGCCCTTTCTGACCACTTTCAGCCAGGCAGCAGCAGAACAAAAACCCTGAGGTGCTGTGGGGGTCTGTGCCTGTGCTGGGACAGCCCAAGGGGCTCAGCTCAAACACCTCAGCTGCTGCTCCAGCACGATGGGACCTGTCCATGGCCACTGCCCCTACCCAGGAGCTGGGTAGCTACAGCATGGAGCCAGCCCTGGAGGAGCTGCACCCTAGGAGCAGGCCAAACCTTGCTGAGCTGGGCCCAGGCCAAAGCCATTTTCATCTTCCCAGGAGGGGGAAGATCTCCCAGGCTGGGGTCATCCCCTGTGTGGCCACAGAGCAGCTCTCTTTGAGCCAGAGAAGAGAAGAAGTTGGGTTTCCCCCAGCCCTGTGGACACCCCACCCCTCTTCCCCTCCCCTTACTTTTGTACCAGTCTGTGTTGGAAAAAAAGGTAATAAATCTGAAGTTTGTACAATCAGACTAAGCTTTAATGAAGGGTGCATGGTCACTGAACAGTGAGGGCCACCTCAAATGCAAGAGCTGGTTACTCAGGTTTTATTGATGACAAACAAATTGAAAACAAAAACTTGGAGACAACAAAACAAAAAAAAAAAAAAAAAGGAAGGAAGGAAAAAAAACCACAATAAAAAGAGAAGAACTAAATCAGAACAGAGTCAGCAGCCTGCTAGCACTGATGGCTGAGGTTGGAACTCGGGGTGGGGGGGGGAAACTGCTACAAAGGAGAAAAACAAAAACAAAAAAAAAAGCCAGCAGGAAAGCAGAGGCAAAAGCATTCCCAGCCCTGAAATCAAGGGGTGAGGGCAGGGCAGGGGGTGGGGGCACTCCTGGATTGCATTGCACAGAGGGTTACAGCTCAAACCTAGCGCAGGAGGCGAAGCAGCTACCTAGGGAAGGGAAACAAAGGAAAAGCCCTTCGGCAATGTTAATAAATTAAAGAGTCCCTCCGAGGAAGGAAGGTGGCCTGGCTCCATCCTTTCACATTTTAGAAGTCTAAACTCTGGAGGCTTGGTTGGTTTTGGTTGTTAAATGAGGATAAGATGGGGGGGGGGGATGATAATGTTCATCTGTGGAAAAGAAGAAGGAAGTTTCTCTTGCAGTTCTGAACCCAACTGGTGAACAGCTGCCAGCTACTCACGGTCTGGGGGTTGCTACACCAGGGCTGCACCGGGGGTGGGGAGACACTCCTGGAACTACAGCAGAGACAGGGAGGGGTGACAGCAGGGCAAGGCTCTATAGAAGGGACAGGAATGGAAGGGCTGCCCCCTCCCCCCCCAGGTACAAAAAGTGGGGTGCACATCGGTTAAGTACATTCATCTGAGAGGTATTTTGAGTTCCCCCCCCTCCCCACCAAGAAAAAAAAATAAAAAAGCCTAGAAACACTTGGAGCCCTTTGAGTACAAAGCTGATTGGATCCCACCTTGCCATGCCCCCCGGGAGCGACCCCACTGCTGCTCGGTGCCAGAAACAGGAGGAGGGAGGGGGGGGTCGAAGCTGGTCTGAGGGAGGGGGGCTGCAGGAATTCTCAGTTCTCTGCACTGCTCCTAGAAAGGTTTAGACAAAAAAAATGCTCCCAGAGGGCTGATTTCAGACGCGGGTACCACTCAGAAACTGGATGGCTTCACTTCTGTGCTGCTCTCCCCTCTGACTCCCAGCCAGCAGCCATGGCACAGCCCTGTGCCCACCACCTGCCACACAGGCTCCAGGTTTGGTTCTCCATGCCTGGCTCCTCCAGAAGAAGCCACACCAAAGCCTAACCCCTTAGCTCCAATCATCCCCAACCACCAGAGGCCACCTTCCACCGCCTGCCTGCTTTTGTCCACGTTTCCAACCTGCTCCCATCAGTCGAAGTCTTCACACCCAGAATAATCCCCAGGTTCCGCCGCGGTCGCCCCCAGGGTGCACGAGCAGGGCCTGCCAGCATCTCCTCCTGCGGGGCCGAAGGGCACAGCAAACCCATCCCCTCCTCAAGCACAAAGTTCACCTGACAGCAAGGCTTTGTTTTCACAGAGTAGAGTCCAGACAGTAGCCAATTAAAGCAGACAGAAAACGCTTGGAAACCCTCCTCGAGCGCGCAGGCTCCGGCTCTCTAACTGCTACCCCAGGGAGGAAGAAGAGGCTGATTGCTGCGACTGGAAATCACACTCAGAGTTCTCAAGGTTGGAGCTCTAATTGCAATTTTTTTTTCTTTTTTTTTTTTTTTTTTAAAGTTTTGCCTTTTTTTTGCCCTTTTTTTTTTTTTTTAAAGTTTTTTGTGGGTTTTTTTTTTTTTTTGTTTTGTGTTTTTTTTAAGCTTCTCAGAACAAGGATCTCCCAGGTCCACCACTAAGAATTCAGAGACAAACTTGTAAAAGAACAGAATCAATGCAGTGCTCCTTGGACAGAATCTCTTGAAAGCCACCTCGCCACCAAAGACCCCTTCAGGATGTGGGCGACACGATGACACTAGGATTTCAGAGCCAGTGTTGGACAACAAAACCTGCATCTCAGAGTTGAGCATCAGCTATGTCCTGCTGGATTTCTGCCAGGCTGGCTGTCACTTGGTCAGGAGCTCTCTTTCTCTCTCTCTTTCTCTCCTCTCTTTTTCTCCTCTCTTTTTTTCTCTCTCAGATACTCTGCTTCTAAAGTGTAAACAGTTGCTGCTAAAATCGTACCCCTCGCAAAGGAGAACAACTCTGAGATGAGGGTTTTCCTCTCCCCATCTGCTCTGAAAAGCAATGCCCTGCTCGCACAGAGAAGTGTGGAATGAAGTGAAACCTGCTCAAGGCCCTTCTCTCGAGCGTGGCTGCCGGGGGAGCAGGGGCTCAGCTGAGCCCTGCAGCGCTCTCTCCTCGCCGGGCAGGCTCCTGGTCGCAGGGAGCTAGCAGTAGGCTCTCGCGCTCCTTTCCCTCTCCTTCTCTCTTCTCCTCTCCGTTGGTTGGTTTCTTTCTCCTGTTGCTCTCACACAGTGGTGCTTCAGTTTTAGCAGTGGAAAACAGGTATCCATTGTATTTTATTTTTTTTATTACCCAGAATAAAATGCTGATGAACTAAGCTCCACACAAGCTTAGCTCTTCTTCCTCAACCTGGAACCAAAACCAGTCGGTGAGGGATGGTGCCTGCCAGGTGTAGTCACCAGCACAGCCACCGACCCCACAGCCACCGACCCCATCCACCGGCACAGCCACCGACCCCACAGCCACCGACCCCATCCACCGGCACAGCCACGGACCCCATACCCACCGACCCCATCCACCAGCACAGCCACAGACCCCATATCCATCAACCCCATCCACAAACTCCCAAGCCATGAGCTCAGCCACAAACCTCCAAACCACAACCCCCAGCCCACAAGTGCAGCCACAAGCCCCCATCCACCACCTCAGCCACAAGCTCCACCATGAATCCCCATCCATAAGCTCAACTGAGCCCCCATCCATGACCCACATCCACCAGCTCAGCCACAAAACCCC
>WBNM01043844.1:0-16894 GCA_013399055.1 Ramphastos sulfuratus | reverse complement strand
TTTTTTTTAAGCTTCTCAGAACAAGGATCTCCCAGGTCCACCACTAAGAATTCAGAGACAAACTTGTAAAAGAACAGAATCAATGCAGTGCTCCTTGGACAGAATCTCTTGAAAGCCACCTCGCCACCAAAGACCCCTTCAGGATGTGGGCGACACGATGACACTAGGATTTCAGAGCCAGTGTTGGACAACAAAACCTGCATCTCAGAGTTGAGCATCAGCTATGTCCTGCTGGATTTCTGCCAGGCTGGCTGTCACTTGGTCAGGAGCTCTCTTTCTCTCTCTCTTTCTCTCCTCTCTTTTTCTCCTCTCTTTTTTTCTCTCTCAGATACTCTGCTTCTAAAGTGTAAACAGTTGCTGCTAAAATCGTACCCCTCGCAAAGGAGAACAACTCTGAGATGAGGGTTTTCCTCTCCCCATCTGCTCTGAAAAGCAATGCCCTGCTCGCACAGAGAAGTGTGGAATGAAGTGAAACCTGCTCAAGGCCCTTCTCTCGAGCGTGGCTGCCGGGGGAGCAGGGGCTCAGCTGAGCCCTGCAGCGCTCTCTCCTCGCCGGGCAGGCTCCTGGTCGCAGGGAGCTAGCAGTAGGCTCTCGCGCTCCTTTCCCTCTCCTTCTCTCTTCTCCTCTCCGTTGGTTGGTTTCTTTCTCCTGTTGCTCTCACACAGTGGTGCTTCAGTTTTAGCAGTGGAAAACAGGTATCCATTGTATTTTATTTTTTTTATTACCCAGAATAAAATGCTGATGAACTAAGCTCCACACAAGCTTAGCTCTTCTTCCTCAACCTGGAACCAAAACCAGTCGGTGAGGGATGGTGCCTGCCAGGTGTAGTCACCAGCACAGCCACCGACCCCANATGACCCACATCCACCAGCTCAGCCACAAAACCCCGAGTTCAGCCATGACCCCAACCATGAACCCCCATCCACAAATTCCATCCCTCATGCTTAACTATGAACCCACATCCACAAACCCTATCCACGAGCTCAACCATACATGCCTGTCATCTGTGACCCCCAATCCACCAGCTCAGCCACAACCACGAGCCCTTATCCATGATCAGCAATCCACCAGCTCAACCACAATCCCACCCATGAGTTCAGCCACAACCCCAACCATGAAGCCCCATCCATGAACTCAACCATGAACCCCCATTCACAATCCTCATCCCCCAGGCTCAACCATAACCCCCAATCCACAACACCAACCATGAATCCCATCCACCAGCTCAGCCATGAACCCCATCCATGAGTTCAGCCATGACCCCAACCATGAAGTCCTATCCACAAACCCTATCCCTGAGCTCAACCCATGAACCTCCATCATCCATGATCCCCAGTCCACCAGCTCAGCTATGAACCCCCATCCACAACCCTCATCCCCCAGGCTCAACCATGACCCCCAATCCATGACACCAACCATGAATCCCATCCACCAGCTCAGCCATGAACCCCATCCATCAGTTCAGCCATGACCCCAACCATGAACCCATATCCACAAACCCTATCCCTCAGACTCAACCATGAACCTCCAACAAACCCTATCCCTGAGCTCAGCAATGAACCCACCACATCATCCACAACCCCCAGTCCACCAGCTCAACCATGAACCCCTATTCACAACCCTCACCCCTCAAGGCTCAGCCATGAACCCTCACCATCCACAACCCACAATCCACCATCTCAGCCACAAACCCCATCCACAACTTCAGCCACAACCCCAACCATGAACCCACAGCCACGACCTCGTCCATGAGATCAGCCATAAGCCCCCACAACCCCATCCATGAACCCCATCCATGACTTCAGCCACAATCCCAACCACAAACCCCCACCCACAAGCCCCATCCATGACCCTCCCCTCCCCACCAGCTCAGCCACCAAGCTCAAGAGGCAGCAGAGCAGCCCAGCTGCAGGCCTTACACTCTAATACTGTGACAGTCCCGTCACGCCACCGTGTTGATATGCACGTTCACCCTGGTAAGTAGAGTCCTGTGACAGTGCCACATCAATCTGGGACTTAAACTCATCACCAAGGTAACTGTCCTGCAAGTGAGAGCCTGTGTCAAGCCTCTAGCACCAACCAGCTCAAATAATATCTGCTCCACCCAAAAATACAAACCCAGAACCTCTGGGGGTGTTACCATGAAGCTCAGCTGCTGGGGAACCCAGCAGCTGAGCTTCATGGTAACACCCCCAGAGGTTCATCCATCTTCTGAGCTTGATGGTTAACACCCCCAGAGCTCACCTGGGATAATTCTGGTTGGGAGAGCCCAGGCTGACTCATCTGTGATGGTTGACTCATGGAGATATAACCCTGAGTCAGTGGACCCTGGGAGAAAGGCTGGGACACCACATCTTGGCTTGCTTGACTGTTTGGAAGGTTTGATTGGCTTGCTCCAGGAATCCCAAACCGATTCTTCTGACGCCCACCACGGCCAGTCTTGCCTTTGGGTGCCCCACGGCCTGGGAACAAAGTGTGGATGCCAACCAAGAGTGAGAGGAGAACACTTCAGGGGCAACACAACCTCACGGGGGCAGAGAAGTGCAAAGGTTTGCCTCTAAGCACAGCAGCACTGAGGTGTTGGTGCCTCCTGCTCCACGAGCAGCAGGAAACCTTCCCCACACCTCACCCCATACCTGCAGCTGGTCCGTTGGCCTGGCCAAAGTAGCCAGGTGGTGGCATGGGTGGCATCACCAGGTTGAAGGGGATGGGAATGTTCATGGCAGTGACGTGGCTGGGGCCGGCGCTGATCATCCCAATCTGGTCGTGGGTTTGGAAGTACATATTGGATGGACGGCCTGGGGGCGACAGAACAGGCACTGCAGCAGGCAGCCGCCACCGCCGGGGGGCAGAACAGGCACCGCAGCCGGCAGCCGCCGCCACCGCCGGGGGGCAGAACGGGCACCGCAGCCGGCAGCCGCCGCCACCGCCGGGGGGCAGAACGGGCACCGCAGCCGGCAGCCGCCGCCACCGCCGCCGGGGGGCAGAACAGGCACCGCAGCGTCCTCTAACAGTCAGGAGTGGAACTTGAGAGCAGCACAAAGCAGAAGCAGAATAGGACAAGGCAGGCACATCACAAACAGGAGGCCTACGAAGGTGACCCAAGGGCTGCATGCCTGTGAGGCCAGGGAGGGAGCTGGGGCTGAAGCCTCTTCATCTCCAGGCTGAACAGGGAGACCTCAGAGCTGCCTGCCAGTACCTGAAGTGGGCTACAGGAGAGTTGGAGAGGGACTTTGTGCAAAGCCCTACAGTGAGAGGGCAAGGGGTAATGGTTTTAGACTGGAAGAAACTGGATTGATAGAACTTGACAAGGAAATTCTTCCCCAGGAGGGTGCTGGAGCACTGAAACAGGTTGCCCAGAGAGGTTGAGGCTCCAAGCCTGGAAGTGTTCAAAGCCAGGTGGGATGAGGCCTTGAGCAACCTGGGCTGGTGGAGGTGACCCTGCCCGTGGCAGGGGGTTGGAGCTGGATGATCTCCAAGGTCCCTTCAAACCCAACCCAGTTCATAATTCCATGAATTTTCAGTTCTTAAATTCCTCCTTTTTCTGCAGTTTAGAAGTGAAGTCTGCAGGACCTCAGAGGCCAAGCCCTGGCCAGGGCAGACCAATCCAACCCATGAAGGTGCTGATGCTGATCCTCTCCTTACCTTGGCTGCTGCGGTCATAGACAGAGCCTGGGATGATTGCCTCACGCGCGTCGTACATGGCAGTGGTCATGAAACGGGCACCCTGCAAGTGTGTGGGGGGTCAGAGACACCTCTGCTCTGCAGCTTCAGAACCCTCATGCCACCACCACCCGAGAGGCAGGAGAGGGCCACTCACAGGGTTGATGGTGTTGACCAGCTTCCGGGGCTTGCTGAACTGCATGAGGCTCTCCCGCAGGTTGTTGAGGGGTCCCTCCACCAGCACCTTCTGCTCCTTGTAGTAGTTCAGCAGGTGGTTCCAGAGGGGCTGCTTGGACAGGGCCTTTGGGTTCCCAACGATGATGACTCCATACCTGCAGGGACAGCAGAGATGCCTTCAGCTTGGACTGACACTAAAACCACAGCGAGTGAGAGTGTGCTGGAAGAGCCTCCAGGTCCATGCCCTCTGCAGCAAACCATGGGCCCTGCAGAAGCTCAGGGTGACAGCTTCAATAGCTGCTGCAAGGTTTTGCTCACAGCAGAGGATGACAACACCCTGGGAAGGGGATTGCTGCAGCCACTTTCTCAATCTCCACAGGCTTCCTGCCACAGCCTGGCCAAACATGTTGGTGAACCTAACCCAGCACCACCACCTAGCACCCAGGGGCTGGAAGCTTTGCAGGGACCAAGGCAGCCAACCAAGTGCTGATTCCACATCAGCCTTCCCCGCAGAAAAATGGCAGCAAGTGGTTGCTGGAAGGGATAAAGCAGTAGGTGAAGGGAAGAGTCCTGCCCTGCACAGCTTCTGCCGCAGGGGTTGCTCTTTTCTCCCTACTAAGAAGCCACAGGATGAAAGGAAATGGTCTCAAGTCACCCCAGGGGAGGTTTAGGTTGCACATGAGAAGAATCTTCTTCACTGGAAGGGTTCTCAAAGCCTGAAACGGGCTTTCCAGGAAGGTGGATGAATCCTCACCCCTGGAGGTGTGTCAGAGCTGCAGAGATGTGGTGCTGAGGGCCATGGTTCAGACCTGGCTGAGTCAGGATGCTCTGAAAGGGCTTTTCCCCTCCAACCAGTTCTGTGGTTCTACCAACTCCTGATGTCAAATCAGCTGTTCCTGTCAGCTGCAGGGAACATGGAAACCATTCCAGGCTCCAGTGAACCAGGTGAGGCTGGGAATGGACCCACGAACCCAGAGCTGCTGCTGGCCAGAGCTGCTTTAGCAGATGGAGTTAGGTCTGCAGAAGAAGGGAGTGTGCCCAGCTGCCCTGTACCTTGCTCTGGTCAGGGCCACGTTGAGCCGCCTGGGGTCATTCAGGAAGCCAATCCCTTGGTGCTCGTTGGCCCTCACACAGGACAGGATGATGAAGTCCTTCTCCCGGCCCTGGAAGGCATCCACGCTTGCAATTTCCACTTCCTGGAGGAGAGGAACCCACGTCAGTGACGGCAGCACAGTGCAAAACAGCTCTGCTGCCACCAAGCAACCCACAAGACCTCAGCAGGACACAGCAGCTGCCAGCATCTGGCCCCAAAGTGTTATTTTTGTGATGAGAAATTCTTTGGTCACTCCACTGGTCACTGAGAGCTCCCCTTCAGGAGAACAGAGAGTCTCAGTGCAGCACAGATTCCTGTTGTGTTCCCTGCTTTGTGGGTCTCAGGTTTCCCCCATACTGTCATCTGCACCATGGAAAGCATCTTTCCTAGGAATGCTGCCAAAACCCCTCTGACCCTCCCAAAACCTGGGAATAAGAGAGGTCCAAGTTAGAAGTGCTGCTCCCAGCTCCCAAGAAACCTCAACCAGAGAGGACAGATCATTCCTGGCAGAGAGTATTTCCACCAAGCCCTCCTTGAGTGAAAACACCAACCGGGTCCTCAGTGTTGCACAAGAGAGGAGTTCAGACACACAACTGCCTTGTTGGTGGCAACAAGGTTGGTGTTTGGTAGAGGAGTTCCACATTGCCAACAAACACAGCAGGACCATCAGAATTTACAGAGCTTGGCTTCCTGTGTGTCTCCTGGCAGGATGCTTTTAGCCAAGCCATAAACTGGCTGATGCATCTCAACAGCCAGGAACTCTCCCTTCTGTGCCCCAGAGCATTGGAGCCTACTTCCAGAGATCTTCACAAGCTTCTCTCCTGTCTGCTTAACTGCTCCCCAGACACCAGCTGGCATTTGGTCCCTCCTAGACCTTTCTCCCAGGTCTATTTTAACCATGTTTGACTCAAAACTGACTGAAGAATAAACACAGACAGAGGCCTGAGGAGCCAGACTGAGAACAAAACTGCTGGGAAGCTTCCCAGCATTTGCCTTTTCCACTTTATCTGTGCCCAGGTTGTTCTCTGTACCTGGTAGAGTTTGGTGTGCAGGGAGCCACTGAACTGCATGTACTGCACCAGGTAGGAGCGCTGCCCCTCGTAAGGGGTAATGATGCCAATCTGGTCTGGCTTGGCACCAGCCTTCAGGAGCTTTGTGGTGATCTTCTCCACATTGGCAGCTTCCGTCCTAGGAAGAAAAGAGACTGGCTCAGCTCAGGGGAATTCAGGCAGCAGCCTCACTCCTGCAGGATAATGGCTCCAAACCACTGCACAGAGGGCAAGGACCAACTGTACCCTGCTTGGGCACCCACATTGTGCAGAGCTGCAGCTGGGTTGAATACTCCCCACTCCTGGCAAAAGCCAGCATCTCAGAGGGAAGGTCTCAATGGCACAAATGGCATCACAGAGATGGCAAATGGGTTGGGTTGGAAGGGACCTTAAGGATCATCCAGTTCCAATCCCCTGCCATGGGCAGGGACACCTCCCCCTGCACCAGGTTGCTCCATGCCCCATCCAGCCTGGCACTGCACACTGCACCTCAGTCACTGTCCCCGAAGGATGTCACGGGGTTAAAAGATTCCTTTAACCTCCTTTGCATTTGAGATCCTTCACAGTGCTCTGTCTCCTCAGTGCTGAGCTTTGCTTACCTGTTTAGGTAGGAGGTGCCCGAGCTGGCAATTTCCTCCTGCCCTTGGGTGACATAGAAGAACATAGGCTTGTCTGGCTGGGGCCACTGGAAGTCAAAGCCCTTCTTGACTCTGTCTGCTGCAGGGGGAGAACCAGCCCAAGTCAGAGCTGCTTCACTGAAAGAACACTCAACAGAACCCCCAGCAAGAAGGGGTTGCAGGGCACCTCTGGAGATCACCCAACCCAACCCCCCCTGCTCCAGCAGGGCACCCACAGCAGCTTGCCTAGGAGCACAATGGCCAGGGTGAGTTGGAAGCTCTGCAGAGGAGGAGGCTCCACAACCTCTCTGGGCAGCCTGCTCCGGGTCTCCAGCACCCTCATACCAAACAAGGTTCTCCTCTTGTCCAGGTGGAACCTCCTGGGTTCCAGTGTGTGCTCCTTGCACTGTCCCTGGGCACTACTGAGCAGAGTCTGGCCCCACCCTCTTGCCCCCTCACAGGTTCTTTAGCTCTTGCTGAGCATTGCTCAGATCCCCTTTGGGGCTGCTCTTCTCCAGGCTCTCTCAGCCTTTGCTCCCCACAGAGCTGCTCCAAGCCCCTCTGCTGGACCCTCTCCACTACTTTCCTGTCTCTCTTGCATGGAGGAGCCCAGAACTGACCCCAGTCCTCCATTTGTGGCCTTCCAGGGGCAAAGTATTCCTATTGCTATTTTTCACATTACAGCACCTCTCAGACTCCAAACTAAGAGCAGAGGCAATGCCCTGAGTGGGCACACTGAAAACCTCCACAGGTGAGAGGATCCTGCCTGTCATCCTCCCTGCCTGGCAAAGCAGGCACCCCGGCCAGGGCGGCCCCACGCCCCGGGGGGGCCTTACCTGCAGTGACGCCGTTCTGCAGCGAGCCCTCGTAGAAGATGTTGGAGGGGAAGGCGCTGAGCGCGGGGTGCATGCGGTACTGCACCTGCAGGCGGATGGGGCGGATGCCCAGCACCACCAGCCGCTCGAACAGCGACTGCGACAGCCCTGCCTTGGCAGCCTTCTTGCACATCACCACGGGGCCCAGCTGGCAGTGGTCACCCACCAGAATCAGCTGTGGAAGAGGAAGGGTTGACAGCTAAGTGTTTTATCTCCTGGAAGTCAGCCCAGAGCTAGAAGCAGCAGTGAGAGTTGGCTAGAAAGTGTCTCAGGAACTAATTCCAGCATGGCAAGGACGGGAAGTGACCTCTGGAGATCATCCAGGCCAACCCCACTGCTCCAGCAGGGTACCCACAGCAGCTTGACCAGAACCACAATGCACATGGCATAGGGAGTTGGAAGTTCAGCAGAGGAGGAGGCTCCACAACCTCTCTAGGCAGCACTCTCTCCAGCACCCTGACACCAAACAAGTTTCTCCTCCTGCTCAGGTAGAACCTCCTGGCTTCCAGTTTGTGCCCATTGTCCCTTGTCACAGCATCACGCAATGTCAGGGGCTAGAAGCTACCTCAAAAGATCATCTAGTCCAACCCCCTCCTGCCAGAGCAGGATCAACCAGTGGGTCTGGGTGTCGTGGCACTGGGCAGAGTCTGGCCCCTTCTAATCACTCTGACTTCTACTAAACTTCGGATCTAATCTAAGGCTCACAAACCTTTATGCCAACTCCCTTTTCGGCTGATCAAATAAACTCCTATTCACTCTCCAGACTGTTCCAACAGGACCAACATGCTCCAGGCAAAACTATTCCACGGAAACAGAAAACTAAGAGCAAACAACTCCCCCGAGATCTACGGTGCCAAAAGGTCTCCCACAGAAGGAAAGGATTTGGTATCCCCACAAGTCAGGGATGGGGAATGTTGCTGCTTGCTGCTGCCATTTCTGCTGCCACACTGTGCCTTACCTGCTTGGCTCCCAGCACGACTGGCACCATGCACTCCGGCTCGGTGGCCTGGGTGCTCTCATCGATCAGGATGGAGCGGAACTGCATCTTGGCAAGCCTTGGGTCCCCAGCTCCCACGCATGTGCAGCAGATCACATCTGCATTCTGAGACAGCAACCAGGCCACAGTTAATCACACAGGGCAGAAGCAGAGCATTCAGAACCCCTTCAGGAGCCTCCCCCGATCTCAGCTACAATCTGAGCTCCCCCAGCCAAGCTCCCAAGGTGGGAGCAGATGACTGCTGGAGCTGTGGGACCTCCCTCACCATGAGCAGCTCTCGCTCTGCTGTTCTCTTCAGCGCGCGGTAACGTTTCTCATCAGCAGATGACAGCTCTCCAGTCTCATCCTTCAGCTGCTGCAGCTTCTGAAGCTCTGGCATGCTGCAAAAACCAGCAGGAATTCTTGTTCATGGCCTAGTGAACGACTTGGCAGGATGAGAGGGGAACTCCTTTGTACAGCTAAGTGACTCGAGTGTGGCACCAGGAGTTACCAAGCAAATACAGGCTGTCAGCACCACATGGCTCACTGCTTGGGGTGAAATTGGAGTGGGTTTGGCTCCCCTGCCCCACTCCAGCTTTTCTCACCTGTCCATGTTCCTGATCTGGTTGTGCAGTGCTAGGAAGGACACAGGAGAGTCGATTGCCTCCCTGCTCTTGGCGCACAGCCGAACCACCTTCAGGCCGGTCTGATGGATCTTCTCCGTCAGCTGATCCACAGCTATGTTACTGGGAGCGCAGACCAGGACAGGCCTGCACAAGGATGAGGTAGCACCAGGTCAGGGCCCAACAAGCTGTAAACTTTATCTAATAGACTTCTAATGCACTCCTGTGTCACAGCACAGCCCCCCAGGAACACAGCTGGAAGAAGAGTGCCTAGGCAGAAGTCTTCCCGGAGAAAGGGACCTCCAGAAGCCCTTTCATTCAACACAGACCTTCCTCTCCCAAAGCAGATCGATTCTCTGACCATGAGCAGTGCCCCTCACCCAGAGATGCCAGGAGAACAGCTCTTACCCATTGCCCTGTCTGGCCAGGTGATAGACAATGGTGGCTGATGTCACTGTCTTGCCAGTGCCAGGGGGCCCCTGGATGAGGCTGAGTGGACGCTGCAGGACAGTCTTCACGGCATAAACCTGGGCACATGGGATTGCTGCTGGTTAGCATTCAGCATGGGAAGCTAAAGCTGTCCAACCTCTGCTCACAAATCCTTTGTCATGTTCTTTGGGGATGAGGTTACCTGAGAATGGTTGAGATCAGGCAGTCCTTGTGCTGTAAAGCGCTTTGGCAGCTGGCACTTGATGATGACATCTTCCACTTCATGACCCAGCAGTTTGTGGTAGATGTACCCAGACACTGAGGTCTCATCCACAGCAAAGGTTTTTAAAGCACTCTGCATCCTGACATGAGGGAAGGACAGGAAATAAAAGGATCAGGATGACCTCAGATATGACTCTCCACCAGTGTCCTACACAATGAATCCAGCATCAGGCACAAATCAAAACCCATCCTGGGAAAGGAGAACCTCCAACACTAACAGAGGAGACACAAACCAGACTGAGAACACGTGACACAGGGTTGGGGTTTCCCCACAGGCCTATTGCAGTGTTGTCAGCAGAAACCTCTGCAGACAAGTATCAGCCTTTAACAGGAGCTGCAGTGGCAAGGGGAGGTGCAGGATCTGCAGGAACACGGCCAGGCTCTGACCTTACAGAACACAGCTCAGAGGTGTCTGAAGCCTGCTGATTCCCACCTCAAATCCCTTGGAATCTGAGCTGCTTAAAGCAATTCAAAGTTTGGCAATGCTGACTAAACCCATGATGGAGCAGGTACTGAGGCAGCTCAGCTCCTGTCCTGCCTGGGCTAGCTCTTGTCTTCCAGCAGCTGCCTGGATGCTGTGGTTTGGATGTGAAAGGTTTGACACCCAACTACTGCTAGACAGAAGGCAAAATCTCCCCCTTGGCATGTCTGCAACAATCCTTCAGACACGGAGCACACTGAGGCTGGTGGCATTCAGATTTCCAGCACAAGCCTGGCCTGTTGCTGTGTGCAGCAGATGTGATGTGTTCAGAGCCTCTCCACACTGGGCACACTCAGCTTGCTGATTTGACAGTGTCATAAGATGTAGTTTTGCCCCTTCCAAAGCTCCCACTGAGGTGAAGGAATCACAGAATGTCAGGGGCTGGAAGGAACCTCAAAAGCTGATCCAGTCCAACCCCCCTGCCAGAGCAGGATCACCTATACCAGATCACACAGGAATGCATTCAGGCAGGTTTTGAATCTCTCCAGAGAGGGAGACTCCACAACCCCCCTGGGCAGCCTGTGCCAGGGCTCTGTCACCCTCACAGGGGGGAAAAAAATCCTCCTCATGTTTACATGAAACTTCCTATGCTTCAGTTTCCACCCATTGCCCCTTGGCCTGGTATTGGGCATCACCCAGCAGAGCCTGGCTGCAGCCTCCTGGCACTCACCTTTACATCTTTATAAACATTGATGAGGTCTCCCCTCAGTATCCTCCAAGCCCCAGATCCCTCAGGCTCTCCTCATAGGAGAGCTGTTCCATTCCCTTCATCATCTTTGTGGCTCTGTGCTGAACTCTTTCTATGTCCCTCTTGAACTGGGGGGGGGGCCAGAATCAGACACAGTACTCCAGATATGGCCTCACCAGGATAGAGTAGAGAGGCAGAACCTCTCTCCACCTACTAACCACAGCCCTTTTAATCCACCCCAGAATGGCATTGCCTGTCCTGGCCGTAAGTGCAGCATTTCCTGACCAACCACACCTGCTCTGCTCTCAAGAGCCTTCTCAGTACCTGTCAAAGGAAGTAGACTTCCAGACAAAGTCCACTTGGAAGTTATGGGTCACCTCCACGGGGGCTCCCACGCTGCTCCTCAGCTCAATGGCTATCTCATCACCATAATCTGTAGAACCTCGTTAAGTGGTAATCCAGAGCAAACCTTTGGATTTGATTCTTCCCAATTTGGTATTTTTTTTTTTTTTTTAAAAAGCAGATCCCCACAGCAAATTCCAATCAGCTCAGAATTACTTTTGTGCACATTTCTTGACCTCTCGAAGAGCCTGGGATGCAGCCTTGGATGCAGCCTTCCTGCAGGCTCACTAAGTAAAGGATACTATCAGGAACTTTGATGACATGGCCAATTCCTTTCCAGAGAGGAGCCAGGTCTCCTTTGTACCTCAGGCAGATCTCATCTCCTTGCATGAGTCTCATGTCTAACAAAGGAAGGAAAAGGAAGCTTTTGGGCTGCTCCCCAAGGAGCACACCCAGAGATCATCCCAGCTCTGCTGTCAGCAGGCACACACACAGACCTCCCCCCAGCCAGGCTGTCACTACCTGAATCAGTCTTTGGCAGAGTGAAGTAAGCAATCCTCTTCTTGTTCAAGCCCAGGTCCCACCTCACTGTGATGTTGTCTTGGGTCTAAAGGTAAAGAAAAGGCATCTGTTAGGTTCCTCAAGAGCTCTCTGCCAACCACCACAGCCCTCACTGCTCCACTGTCACATCACAAACACCTCCTGGCCCAGTGGCACAGCACAGGCAGCTACCTGTATTTACTCTCTGGACTGAGGCCACACCACCTGCAGACCTTTCTCTTCTACAAGAGCTGGTTAATGAGGAAAAAAAAAAAGCTAATCACCACCTGTCTCATTCTCTCCTCCCACCTTTCAAACACTAAGTGCTTGCATGACCTCACAGAATTCAAGTTTGATTGGAAATTGTGACCAGCAAAGGTAACTGCAGGTTATGAACATAAAGGGAGGTGGCCAAGTTGCACAGAACATGGTTCCTGGAAGGATAAACTTTGGATGCAGGAGGGATGTAAGCTCCCAAGTGTTCTAAGCTCCTGAAGACCTCAGTCTGAGGTGGTTCTTTCCCCTCCCTACCAAGCACCTCCATTGCTACTGTACTTAGTACATCACTCCTCCACTTGACCACTCCATGCTGCTGTCAGTGATCAGTGTTTGATGGCAGAGAACATGCCAGGAGCCTCCTCACACAGGCCTCTTTCAAGCTCCATTACCTGAGACTCCTTGAGTTTCTTGTCATAATCTGCCTCCAGCTTGACCAGTGGACCAAATATATTTTGGTATTGATAAGCATCTTCATATCTAAGCAGGACATGCTGTGGTTCTTCATCAACACCAGGCTTTTCCAAGTCCTCAAGGGTTGCAGATGGATTTTCCTGCCATTCAAAGCACACATTGTTTGGAAGGGCTCCACAGTACCAAGTGACAGCCTCACTGTGCAGCAGCACTGTTAGCTCTGTTTGGTTACTACAGGAAGTGTAACCACCACTTAAAACTACACCAGGACATTCTGTCATGTCCACTCAAACCCAGTGAGGTTTGTTGGGCATTAAAGGATGCAGTAGAGATGTAGAGAAAAGCTCTCAGGAAGCAGTAAGTGAATACCAAGCATGACCTGAAAGCTCCTACTCAGCCAGTGCCCAGGTAAAGCAGAAACAAGACTCAGCTGGGCAAGGAAAGTTGGTTGGAGTTTTGGTTTGTTTTTTCCATCTTGCCTGACAGTGCAATCTGAAGAGAGCTGGAGAAACCAAGGGTGAAGCTTTCCTCCTGTGATAAATGTCCTGAATCTTTTGATCAATTCCCAGCTGCTCAGCTTGGCAGATCTGCAGGGTGTGAGCCTCATGTGCTGTGTGTGTGAGCCCTGCTCAGACAGCTGCTCAGGCACTTTTGTCCCTCCTTCCTAAACCCAGAGAATCAGCACTTGGTCAAACACAACCAGCAAACAGCACAAACCTTCCACAGTTCCTCCAGTTTGTTGATCTGCTGAGCTGTGATCTGCCTTGCCCTCAGCTGTTCCTGCTCAGAGGGAATCTTCACCAGCCACGAAAGGAAGCAGCGATCCTGGATCAGAGGCTGCCACTGTGAACTGTCCCAGTTAATGTCCTTTAAACTGCTCTGGCTGGCACATGGCTGCCTGCACAACCAAAACATTGAAAGAAATTATTAAATTAGACAAGTGTAAGGCAAAGTTTGCTGTGCAGGGTGGAAATGGGGTGGTTGTGCTCTTACACCAACTCCAGTATCTCAGTTAAAAGGGAAAAAAACCAAACTACTCAAACTTCTAGGTCCTACTGGAAAGGTTTCTCTATCATAATGAGCATTTCTTGGGTGTTTCCAGAAGTGAAAATGTCAGCACTCAAAATGTTAAGCCTGCCCCTTTAGGAAGTGTGGTTACAGTCCATGAAGGCTATGCACGCAGAATCCACTCCAGAACACTGGGGATCACCTTCCCAGCTGTTGTTCTAACAGCCAGAGGAGCTCATCCTGCAGCAACACAACCTTCTACCCACCCCAGCAGCTGCTGGCAGCAGTTAATTAATCCATACAATTAGGAAATCATGGGTTCTGCTAGCAGCTGTCAGAAGAGGCTCTCACTTGGTGTCATCTTCAAAAGATTCTACCTTCTGACAAAAACAGTGTAACGGAGTCACCACTCCCACAGGGCTCCAGAGTCATTTCCCTCATCTATTACTCTCCCAGATCTGAAAATCACACTTTAGAAGAAGGGGGAAATCCTTTTTTACCATAGAGAACCTGGGAGAAAGACTTCTCCCTAGAACCAAACGGGATGCATTGCAGTACCAACCTGTACACAGCCCAGGAAGTCTAAACAGACAAAATCATGGAGGGGTTTGGGTGGGAAGGGACCTTCAAAGCCCACCCAGTCCAACCCCCTGCAGTCAGAAGGGACATTCCCAACTACAGCAGGTTGCTCAGAGCTCCAAACAACCTCCAGGCTCTCCCCACCCTCAGTGTCAAACATTGCTCCCTTCTCTCCAGTCTCAATCTCCCTCTCTTTCAGTTTCAAACCATCATTCCTGGTCCTGTCTCAAGAAGTCCTGTTCAAAAGTCTGTCCCCAGCTTTTCTCTCAGCCCCTTTACTGAATGAACAGCAAGTGCCACCCTTTAAAGTTAAGCAGCAGTCTTGGCACCAACCCTCCAGCAAAGGCATTCTCTCACCTGCACAGCAAAACCACCACAGAGTCTGCCTTGGCTGGAATAAAGCCAAGCAGAAAGACATTCCGACATCCACAGTTGTAGCATTCCAGGACAGTCTCTCCTAGAGGTCCATCCTTGTGGAGAGTCACTTCTTTGCACTTTGCTCTCACAAGATGATTAACAATGTGGCTGCAAACAGAGAGGACATCTATTGCTATCCAGTTAATAAGAAAATCAGAGTGAGGACACAAGGCAAATGCATTCACAGCCTGGCAGACGCCGCTAAGATTCTTTTTGCCTCCAAGCAGACCCAGTGCTAGCAGCTCAAGTGGCTTCTCAGTGCATGAATGCCTTGTGGCAGAGACTTTCATGTCACTTCAATTATCACCAAAATCCAAGTCCCAGACACCTCAAAACAAGCATTACAATGGGGCTGCCATCACTGCTTCCATCCCTTGGCCATTTACCTGCCGGATGTATTTCCACGCCCGTTGCAGAACCACTTTTTGCTGGTGTTGCAGTAAACCACACAGGCAGGGTCATGGATACCACAGTAACTGGAGTTGGAAAGGAAAGAAGAGGAAGTGACTGAGTGCTTGCCTGCAGGAAAACTCCAGCAGGAGAGTTCAACCACCCAGCAGAATGAACAAATAAAGGGAAGTAAAAATTAGGGACCACGAGTGCTGGTAAAAGCATCGAACAGGAGCTGAAGTTCTGCTTTGTCTCAGGAGTATTTTAACACTTCCCACCAGGACCATTCCCAGCTTGGCTGAGCCTTCTATGTCCAACCTCCCAGGGAGGTCAGAGCCCACATCCATGGCTGCTGCCTTGTACAGAGACAAGAGCTCAGCAGAGGGCTCCACTCTCCCACTAGGACCTGCACATGCCCAAGGAAGCTGCTCTTAATCCACTCCCCACAACGTGCACTCAGTGCTCCTGTCCCCTGCAGCAGGGACTGGCTCTCACCTGCAAGCATGCACAGGAAGATCCTTGGTGTAATAGGTGTCTTCTTCATCCTCCTCAAAATTCAGCTCAGCCAGGAGCTGGCTGGTTTTAGCCACATTGTCATCCACAGCTCCATTCTGCAGGATGCCATCAGGGCCATTAACCTGCAACAGGAGGGCACTGCTGAAGTCACACAAGCAAAGCAGGCTCCAAGATGTAAAGCCCAGGCCAAGCAATTCCCACTCCTTACAGCACAACTTCTCTTGAACTGAGAGAAACTCCACAAGAAAAAAAGCTGGGAAGAGCTGAGCCACAGCCTGGTTACATAATCAATATCAGCTTCATTAGCTCCTATTCTACAGAATCATTTCAACTCCAACTGATAAAGGAGGGGAAAAAAAAAAAAGTCACTCAAAGGAGATTGCATTTCTGCAGCTCACGTTTTTCCATGCAGTCTTACACAAGGCAGAGCTCTGTTTGAACAGCTCCAGCAGGATCAAACAGCCTTTTGTCAGCCCTGCTGCTATTCCAGGATCTACCTGAGAACAGGAGCTTGGCTGCATGGGACCTTCCCCACCGATTTCTGCTGCTCCTCTCTCCAGCAAATCCATCATCTTTCATCTCCCTCCAACGGGAGAATCACAACTTTGTGCCACTTGCACAGCAGAGAGCAGGTCATGCACAGACCTCTCCTCATGCCAGCCTCACCACCACCACTGAAAGGGGCAAGAAAGAACAGGAGTGGTTTGGGGCAGCATCACCTGCTCAGGACATTCCAACCACCTGTGTACTGGCAGGACACATCCCTGGGACAGTCCCTCCTGTGTTACTCCAGATCTGGGCTAGCCACAACAGGATTTCCTTTCAGAGAATGAGGCTTCTCTGTAAGCCAGCCAAGAAACCTGCACAAGGTCATTAAAACGAGGAATGCAGCTCAAGTTTTGAGAGCAAAACTCCCCACCCCAAGCTGGGGAGCTCAGGTGTGCTCCCTGCACTGCCAACTCACTGCCAGGACCAGCAACTTCTGCCACATTTGGTGCTGCCTCAGCAACTCTGTCAGCCCAAGCCTCGCTGATGTCAAAAATAGCTCCTTTTTGGCAGTGCTGAGCAGTGCCTCTCCCACCAGCAAGCAGCAGGGACAAGTGGCACAAAGCAGACTTTGCTGTGGCTGGAGCAGCTACTGCCCCTGACAGTTCCAAAGCTGCATCTCGACAGCCTAGCAGCCATGGGGAGCAAGATGGTTGGTCCCCCATGCCCCTCCAAAACCATGCTCACAAATACTTGCTTTTTTTGGCCTGTTCAGGGAGAACTCTGCTCTGGTCCTGCTCTGGCAGGGGGCTGGACTCGATCCAACCCCTAACATCCTATCCAACCCCTAACATCCTGTGATCTCCTCAAACACCTGAGCAGAGACTCTGCCCAAAAGCCTGAGCAACACAATCACCACTGAGGAGAAGGCAGGAAAAGGACCACACCAGCAACTGGCTGTCGTGGTAGGCC
>WBNM01043843.1:23925-37750 GCA_013399055.1 Ramphastos sulfuratus | reverse complement strand
ACTGTGGATGTTTTGATAGACTTACACCCTCTTAGTCTCTGAATGACATAAACTAGACAAGCTTTCATAGTGGCTGTTGGTTGGTTTCACCTGAAGAGCATCGCTTTGGATGAAAACAGGTTCACTAAGAACAGCAGATCTATTATTCAGGGGCATGTGAGGGGGTTCAGTGGCTAATGGGGTGTCATGCCTGCCACTCTTGGGAGGAATTTGCCTCCATTTATTACCAGCTTCTGAGTCATCCTGTTAGGGAATCTGGCAAGTGGGTAGGGAGCTCACTCTGTCCTGCATGGCTGGTGGGACTGTTTGTGGAATGATGAAGTCTAATTCCACCAGTCTAGTTCCTGATTGCACTTCCTAATAGTTTGCAGCCTTTCAGCTTCCTCCTTTGGCTCAACCACTAGAGAGAGAAGGTCGGTAACCTGGTTGCAGTGCACACAGGTATAGTTCCTGCAGGCTGACAGGTGAAGTGAGAGACTTCATCACTTCCCACAGCAGGAGTCTGGACACTTGCACCTTTATGTGTGACCTCTGTCTGGGTGGACACAGATCTTTTGGAAACGCCTTTAGGCCAAATTGCAACCATTGCTTCCTGCCTGCATGACCTAGCTGCAGAAACTTTCAGCACAAACCCATGTGACTCAGCACCTTCTCCTGCTGGATTTGCTGGGGTTTGGAAAGCATCTGCCACGGCTGTCTCCACCCATGCCACTGATCTCCCTGGCTCAATATGAGGCTGTTTTAAATCTCTCACCATGGCTGTCTCCACCAACACCTCACCTACCCCTTCTAGTGACACAGACTGGCTCAGGGAGGGGGACATGCTGCCGGTCACAGCCTGCTGCTCTGTGCTGGTCCTGCTGTGGTGAGCAGAGCAGAACCCGAGCTAAGCTTGCAGACACTATTATTCCCCTATTAATTACTTTTGAAAATAGCAGCAGGCACTAAAAATCAGAAGTTTGGTGAATCACTTCAAAGTGTTGTGCCTCACATATATCACACACATATTCCCCCAAAAAAGCAGTTTTGGGTTGCATAAGACATGGTGTTGGATTGCTACCCCCTTAGGGTAGACTTACTGGTGTCAACTCCCCTTTTTGTCTGTTCCTGGACCTCATTCCTGGACTCTGCAACAGGGACTGGGAGAACCAGATACAGGGTAGTGGTCTAAGTGGTTTAACTGGATTTTTGCCCTTCCAGCACACAAGGTCAGCTTTTGAGCTTATCAGTGTCACAGATTAGAATTAGAAAGGTTTGAAATTAGTGAAGCTATGAAATAATAAAAATCTCTAAGTCTTCTCAGAGGTTATTTTAGTACTTCTCTCTGTTTGAACAGTGTTTTGTAGTAGCTTTCTCTCAAGATAGGAATTATTATTTTCTGGATTTTTAAACTAATTATTGGGGTTTTTTTCACTGCTGCATTGGTTCCACAGTTTTAGAAGCAGCTGTTGCTAAAATGTGCAATATATTTCTCCTCAGTATGTATAATTGTTTTGTGTTAGAGATCTGTTGTAAATCACTTTGTTATATTTATTTTTAGTTTATATATATGGATTTTGTGTTGCTATGTTGTTATTAATTTTTTACTTTGATAGCTCTGTAATAACTCTCTTAAATCTTCATTGTGTAAGGATATGGACATCTTGGCTTACAAACGTACCATACTTGTTCTATTTTTGTCATTTTGGTTTTAATTGAATTTTTTTCCTCAAAAAGTTCTAAATCCTTTATGTTCTCAAACTCTTTGTTTATTCTGAGTATTAACATCAATTTATGCTCACATATAGTGACAGGTATAATGTAGAACTTAAGTATTTTTAAAAGGAATTGCTTCATTAGCATAGCTAAATCCAGCAATTACTCAAAAATTCTCAGGATTAGGATGGTTTTATATTAAAGCAGATTTTTTTTCTCCAATTTTTTTAGCAAGATTTTGTTGTAACTGGAAACAAGCTTTTTGTTTCACTGAAATGCTGTTTTCTCAGCCCAAGTGGGTTTTGAAGCAGATGTTTAGAAAGACGTATTCAGGGATTTGTTAAATCTACAAGTAGACCACTTACAGCTGTCAGCAGCTATTTGTAGTGCAGTTTTATCCCATTCTTTCTGGATATTCAGTGAGATCAGAGGGCTGAGGCAGCTCTCCTATGAGGACAGGCTATGAGATCTGGGGCTCTGCAGCCTGGAGAAGAGAAGGCTTTGAGGAGAACTTATAGTAGCTTTCCAGTGTCTAAAGGGTGCTACAGGAAGGCTGGGGAGGGGTTATTTGCAAGGCACTATTACATAAAGGGAGGCCTTTTCTGCTTGTCACCCCACCAGCAAGTAAGGTTGGGGTACACCAAAAGTTGATAAGGGACACAGCTGGGATGGCTTACCCCAGCTGACCAAAGCAATACTCTATGCCAGGTGGTGACATGCTCAGCATATAAAGTTGTAGGAAGAAGAAGGAAGTGGGGGAGCGTTTGGAGTGATGACATTTTCTTTCCAAGCAACCATTAAGTGTGATGGAGCCCCGATTCCCTGAAGATGGCTGAAGAGCTGCCTGATGATGTGAAGTAGTGAATGAATTTCTTGTTTTGCTTTACTTACATGTGTGGCTTTTTCTTTCCCTATTGACCAGCCATTATCTCAACCCAGAAGTTTTCTCACTTTTACTCTTCCAATTTTCTCCCCAACCCCACCAGAGAGAGAGTGGTGAGAAAGTACCTGTGTGGTTCTTAGTTACTAGCTGGAATTAAACCAAAACAGTTTTCCTGAGTATGAACTAAGGGTGTGTAGCAGACTCTTAAAGAGAATAGCAGGGACCAAAATTCACCCTAGAACTTTACTGCTGCCAAAAATGCACCAACCTGCTTTTTCTTCTGTGGGGAAATTGTTCTGAGGCAAATAAAACTTTCTGGGCAGGGACCAGAGACAGAGTATCACCAGATGACTGCAATTTGAGATAACTGATTCAGTTAATATGAGTACAGTTTCTGATAACTAGCTTATTGGGGACTCCAGTGGGATTGGCTGATCAAATGCATAATGTCTGATAGCTCTTATTCTTTATAACTATCTGTCTATCTATATCTATCTATCTATATATCTATCTATCTATCTATATATATATGTACATAAGGATATGTAGATACACACACTTATGTATACAGGTAAAGTGGTTTTATTTTCTGGGTTTTCTGTTTGGGTTTTGTTTGTGGTTTGGGTTTGGGTTTTGGTTTTGTTGTTGGTTTGGTTTTTTCCTCTTGTTTTTCTTTTTCTTTTCATCTTTTTTTTTTTTTCTCTCTAATAGAAGTTTGGAAAAAGAAAGAAGGAAGGAAAAGTGACCGTTAAGTGTGCAACCAGTCTTACAACTATTACAGATGGATCTTGCATACTTTGGATTGCAGTTTTACTGCTACAGTACACTGTAGAGGACTTGCAGTCTTATTACAGTAAAAAGAAACATAATATTAAATTAGGAGCCAACCTCCTGAAAAGAACCCTGATCCAGCTTTTCAAAGCAGATCTGTGCTGTGTTTGCATTTTATCACATTGCAAAGAGAAAGCAGTCACTGATGTAAGGAAATTGCCACTAGTGACTGTGATAAATTGTAACTACTCTGTAATCTCTGTGTAAAATAAGGTAGAGATAAAGCTTAGACTTTTATGCACAAATCATAGAAAAAGGTTAGACTAATTCAAGATCAAGGAGAAGTAATTTTTTTTTTTTTTAAACTAAGCTGTAATGGGAACAAATCAATCTGTTCCTGGTAGTTCTCACTAAGCAGATTATGTATTATTTTTTTCAAGGAGAAAGCAGCACAGCACCACAGAGAAAGCTGAAAGGAAGCTAAAAAAAAAAAAAAATCAAACAGAAAGTACAGAAGTGCCTCAGAAAATGATAATTTTTGTAATTAATTTTTAATGATAAAAAGCATTCTGTAGATCAGTTGAACTCCTAATGACACTCAGGAAAGTTCTTTAGAAGAGCTCTTCCTGATTGTTCTTGACAATATCAACCTGTTAAAGTGTGTAGTTCTCTAATTTATACCTATCCTTCAGTCGTGCACCATGCTGGGTAGCTACCAAAAATATCAGAAAAACTGAATTCATTCTTGATCCCCTGAGAGTTGCCTAAAATAAGGTGCCAGAGTGTTAACGAATAAGAGGGAATAAGGTAATTAATTAATAATAATATATTTATTTATAAATTTGCCTCCACCTCCCTCATAACATGGTACAAAGTTTGTAAAGGTTCCTTGGGGGTTATCTCCAAAGTAAGAATGGTTGCAGATTGTTTCAGAACAGTATTTGGAAAAGAGAGGTCCAAAAACTGTAACATAATCCCACTTACAAAAGGAAGGAACTTCCCAGGCTCTTAGGAATATAACAGATACTCACAACTCTCTTTGATGGTTGTGGGAATTCCTCTTTTTGTCCCCTTTTATCAGAGAATTCTCCTGAACTGCTACAGCTGCTTAATCTACATGCATGGTAAAGGAAAACCAGAGAAAAATCTCACTTGCTCCGCAACCAAGTCTAACTTTTGTCACGTGTCACCAGGAGGGCATTTCCGACACCCAGACAATAGAAGTAGGTGCCAGAAACAGATACAGATCTGTCCTTTTGTGCTGGTTTTAGGCTAATTGGAATATTTAAATGAAAAAAAATTAGATTCTAGGCTGTGAAAAGCAAACAATGGTGATGTCTGCTTCACTCATAGGCTTGCTGAGAAGTATAAGAACAAGGACACAAACATAGATAAGATAGAGAGTCTCTCTCTCTGGAGCTGCTGTGTATGCTGGGCTTCTGCTGTGTAACCCAACTAGCCACTCTGCTACTAACTCCCCTTGCCCACCTTCTGAACTCACTCTCACGTAAGCCAGACCCTGGGGTAAGGTAGAGGGGTGCAAACAAAGGTGGAAGGGTGGTTGGGAGCCCCTCCTGGTAATTCTGTAATTACCCCCTGGTAATTCTTCTTACTCCTGAAATTTGTCTACCATCATCTGGTTATACCAGTAAAAATGAATGGCCGTTCTACATCATCCATAACATTGGCAGAGCTCTAAATAAATTGGGGGAAAGTTAAAAAAAAAAAAGTTATGATCTTCATACTACTCTAATAAAGCTTGCAACCACACCTCTCTTGCTGAGTCACACATGTGTTTGGTAGGGCTTGACAGCCTGGAAAGAGACTTCCTTGTCAAGGTCAACATTCTACATACAAAATTTATATATATCCTTCTGCATGTGCACCTACTTGTGCTCAAGGATTTCTTCTGTTGTAGTCAATGGCCTAAATATCTATCCCTCTGTTCAGCACTATATATGTCTAGCCCTGTACATTCCTGGGTTTGTGTTCAGCTTAATTTCCAGGCGAGTCACTCAACACCGTGACCTCCATCTTCCTCTTCTGACAACATGGTTTGGATCTTCTAGCTATGGCACAAATGTCACCTAAAGTGGCTTCTGCTCACCTATTCCCACTCTGTCAGCAAATGCTAAGTCACAGATGAGAATTTTCTGCAGCAGTGTGTTGTTGCCCATTCCATCATTGGGCTACTCGAATGCATACAGCCAAATAATCAGCCTTTTGACCTAGGTCTCATTAAACAAATATCCTTAAAACTAATAATTATAGAACCATCAAGATAAAAAACAATCCTTTGTTACATTTTGTGAGCCATGCTCCTGGACTGTAGGTCTGAGGCATTAACACAGCTAAATGAATTTTCTCTATAAAAGTATTTTATAGAAGAGTGCTATGAGTCAATTTATAATTTATGGAATCTTCCTTTGGGCAGGATAGGTGAACAAGTCTCAAATCTCCTGTACTCTTTTTCAGTCCACAGTTCCAACTAAGAAATTCACAGCCCCTCAGACAGTAAACACCTGGAGTGTGTAGCCAAGGTATTCAGTAATTTTTGATGTATGGTTTTATTCAGGTTTGATATTAATTTTTAGCTTTGCTCCTCAGCAAGCTGAAGGTTTTTTGATTTGTGAGTAAACTGAAGATATGCTAAAAAAGTGTTGCTAATAAACATGTTGCACCCTGTGTCCTATGGAAGAATTTTTCTGGGTCCCAAGGTCAAACTGGCTAGTGAAGAGACTAGAGCTTAGCAGACAGGTATGTTGAGGGTGGTAATATTTCCTTGACCTCTTTACCTGGAGTGTCTCTGCTTGCCCTCTATTCCCAGCACTATTTGAGGATAAATGTTCATGACTGTACCTGGCATAGCAGAAGACAAATGTATAAAGGACTGTGAAGTTACAGTATTTTATGAAAATTCTAGTATGTATATATATTATATAAATATAACATGGTTATATGCACGTATATGAAAGGGAAAAGTTCCTTTCCCCCAGACTGTTACTTTATGAAGTAGTTTCTGATCTTCACTGCAGTTTTTAATCCATGCCTATAGTTTTATAACACTCTTCCCTAGCATCAACCATACCTTAACCAAATCTTTTATTGCCTTTCCACTATACTTGTTCGTGAAAAATGTATTGTGGCCCTGTACTTTCTTTCAGAACTATTCATGTTTTATTGTCACTGCTGCCTGAAGCTGAATGTAACCAGTAAATTGTAGATGGAACCAGCCCGCTAAATGACCTCATTTTAGAGACAATTTCTCCCTAGAAGTAAGTGTCTGGAACGTTTACTTCCCCAGCAATGAAAGCATTAATATACTCCCTCTACTCCAAATCCTGGTTTGCAGTACTTCATTATGTGGTGACACTGAAGCCAGAATCTGCCTGTCATGGTAGGCCTGAATAGGCCAAAATAAGCTTATACATGTCCTGGCTTGCCCAGATATGTTTTTCTGCTCTCCCTTTCTCTGTTTTGGGGAGAACCAACTACAAGAAAGAGGACAAAGAACCTGGAGCCACTGAATCTAAGAACTGTGGCTTGCTCAGACTTGTTTTACTCCTGTTTGCATCCCGTGGTAAACAAGGTACATACATTTGGCTTGTGCTTGCCTTGTGCGAGGCCTACGTTTTCCCCAGATTTGGGTAAAGCAAGCCTATGGCTTCACCTAATAAGGCCAAGCTTGGCTAACTGCCATTCTGATTGGCTAATTTGTGTCCAAAGGCCCATTAGCCTTGGGCTGTTTTGATAAAAAGAGATGAGCAGGTAACACAACTTGCTCTGCCATTGTATTTGTGCTTGCTGCTTGCTACTGCCTGCTGCCATTGCTCTCTGCCTCTGGCAGCGATTCTGCCGTTGCCTTCTGCAGCATTATGCTGTGCTAAACTATAAGCTAGCTCTGTCACCAAGTAACAAACCCTGATACTCTGAGTCTGTCTGTTTGGAAACCGACTGATTCGAGTTTACCAGGAACAGGCTCTAAATGCCTCCATGCAATCACCTTGCGTAGCGAGTGTGACATTGTGCTAAGACTGCACATTGCAAGACATCCTGCCTACACCTGCCAAGACAAGGAGCCCTGGAAGGGACACGCAGATCATCCAGAGAAACTTGGATAAGGTGAGAGATCATCTGCCTCCTTTCCCCAACACCATGTGAAATCTGGGAAGAACCAGAAGCCTCAGCGGCTGACAAGGCACCAACAGAATTCCCTGAAAGCATTTGGGTACTGTCTGAAGCTGTAGCTAGCCCCATGAGTTGGGGGACTAAATTTTGTGAGTAAATACTTGAAGCCTCTTTAGCAAAATTCTGTAATTGAATCTAATTGAATCCTAGCCTTCTGTCTAGTAGCAGAAAGGAGCTCCTTGAGTCCATCCAGTGGACAAGCAGTATAATTAACTGCAAGTGGTATATTGACCATAGGAACCTTCTCTTCCAGTTCAATTGAGTTCAATTAATATTATATTTTTGCTAGTTATTTGTTCTAGATCCTATGTTATCATGTGTATGTTTCCATGACTGTTGCAAGAGAACCTGATTATTATTTAAATTATTATAAATTATTAAAATTGTTATAAATCATTATAAAATAAGTTCTGAATACAACAATTACTAAACTACATTAATTTTGGGGNGTAACAAACCCTGATACTCTGAGTCTGTCTGTTTGGAAACCGACTGATTCGAGTTTACCAGGAACAGGCTCTAAATGCCTCCATGCAATCACCTTGCGTAGCGNTTTTGGGGAAATATGATCTTGCATTAATTAATGCAAGATTAATTAATCTGTTACAATTTTGGTGCCTCGAGATAAGGTGTGCACAATGATGGAAACATTGCATAATTTGGGATACAAAATTACAGGTTTGGGTCTGGAACAGGCAGCTAGAAATTGCAGCAGTCCAAAATTTTCTTGCAAAAACCATCAGCAAACGTTCAGGAAAATCACACTCTAATCCTGGCTATCTGTCTAGTGCAAACACTAAAGGAGCTAAAAAATGCTGATGAAAAAATCCTGAGTCTGGAAAGAGAACTTAAAAACATAGAAGGACAAAATCAGAGGCTTTTTGATTTATTTTTTTCTGCATATTTTACAGGATGGAAAAGCAGCCAGTTTTTCTCAGCTGTTCTCTCCTGTTGTGGAGAAGGTGGTAGATGCCCACAGCTTAGCAAAAACAATAAAATCTGCTCTGCCCTCAGGCATAGATGCATTAAGTGCCTATTCTGCCTGCAGCTTCAACAGCCAGGGTAAAAACAGCTGCAGTTCACCTAGCATCCTCCAAAGAGAGGAAAAGCTGCCTGAAGGTTTTCCTGCTGCTGCAGCCACAGCTACTGCCTCCTCCAAGCCACACGTTTTAAAAACATGTTCTGGAGCACTCCAAATTCCTTCCTTCTACTCTCCCCTGTGGGTTACAATGGGGAGAAGGTGTGAAAATTGCTCCCTGCCCCGTGGGCTTGAAGGGGGAACAGCAAAAGGTACCTTTCCACACATGTGCTGACCTGTGTGGAAGCCCACACTGGGGGTTGGGCTTGTGACTGCCTGGGTTTTTGTGCCCAATATAAAATGGCAAATGGACACTTTGTCTAGAAAAAGCATAAATAGAGCAAGGGAGAAGGTGTGAGGTGCCTGCCTTGGAAGAGTTCCCGCCTTAAGAGTCCCCTGCCTTGACAGAGCTCCCATTTTGGATGGCTCCTACCTTTTCACACTGCTCTAGGTTTTGCACTGTCCCTGCCTTTGGATGCCTCTCCCCACTTTTGCACCACTCTGTGCAAATTTGCAAGCTTGGCAAGTCCTGCAGTACTTTTGAGAAAGCTGCCGGCGGCACCCAGACCCAGCTGCTCTTGGACCTTACTGCAGCCGATTTCCTGGCTGCAGTTCCGACCTGGGGAGACCTGAGCAGTTTGGCTCTCCCCTGCCACTGCCGAGGCAGTGTCACTTCCACAAATCCCTGCCTTGTGGCAGTCATGTTTCAAGACACTTCTGAGTTTGGCAGCTTTTCCACCCACCTTGTATTTCTACTGCATGGATCCAGCAGATATTGAATATTCCTTGCAGCATCAGAAGGCAGCCAAGCAGCAGAGAAATCCAGCAAGGGATCATCACCCAATACTTATCTCACCTCTGTGAGTAAAGCATGCTGGTCCCTTAATTCTCTGCTCAGCCTGATTGATAGTGGGGTAAAGCTGTGTTTGTAGCTTAGCCTTTTCCATTTCCTGGCTTCCTAAATCTCTAAATTTGTCCATAACATCCCGTTGAAGAATTCCTGATCAAATTAGAACCTGTAAATAAATCTAAACTGATTTTGTATATAGTTTGGGAGCAGGGCTTTCAGGAAAATAAAATAATTCTATTTTTATAATTCTTGACTTGGCCTCATTAATCCCCTGCCTCCACAACAAAATGCAGCAGCAAGAAGCTCAAAGCAGCAACACGGAGGGAAAAGGCGCTATCTTTTTGAAGTCAAGAGCAGACATTCCCACTGCTAGCCTTTGCATGCACAATGCAATTGCTCACACTGACACGATCAGCCTGAGTTCAGCCCATCTGCTGAGCCACCCCATCAAGCCACGCAAAACCAACAAATCAGCATGCCATGAATTTAAAGACATAGAGCACAAGAAACCTCACTGCGATTCAGCACATGAATCCAGCCTGCCTGCAAGCCACAGACTCTGAGACAGCTGTGCTGTGACTCCATCCAGCGACAAAGCTTCACCGAGCCGCAAACCCCAGCTGCAGGCAGGTAAAACTCACAAAGCATCCTGATGTAATCCAAGAGGGAGATCACATGGAAAAGCCACAGATTTTAAACAGCAAAAAGCTGCTAACACTTCAGCCTCAGCTGAAAGCACACGTGATAAGCAGCACAAAGAAAGCCACGAGGCTGCACCACATGGCAAAAGGAAAGCGCATTTCAGAAACGCATTTCCAGCCACTTCTGTATCTGAAAGTCAGAGTTCTGAGAGGGACAGGAAAAGGCATCACACCAGAAGGGCCCACACTCAAGATCCCAGCAGTCCAATGACGGCATTAGCGAGCTCCAGAGTTACCTTGAATGGTTTCACCCACCAAAAAATTCTGTGTTCAGAAACTACCTGACTGGGGGAGGTTACCAGAAGATTTCCTAAGGCAAATGCCTCTATGGGATCTGAGGGAGATGACACTGCTCATATTTTAGATGTCCCAGATATACTAAGAAAGGGAGCAAATANAACTCCCAAACCATCACAAAAATGTTAAATTCTTTGAATACCAAAAGTACTTCAATGAAGGTCTATATCAATGGAACAAATGAAGTCTTTTGTTTTGCATATATTATTAAACTTATTCTGTTGTTGATAAAGTATTTGTAGCAAGAGAAAAAAATAACCAAACAACATACATTTCACTTTCTTTTTTTGTTAATATTTTCTGAAGTTCAAATTAAGCAATAACTAAACAAAAAAGAACTATTCTTCCTTTCAGACATCAATACTTTGTTGCAGTGAAGTGTTTTGTTTCAACTCTTCAGGTATCATTCAAACACACAAATTAATAGTCCCAAAGAAAAAATGTAAAAAAAATTTAACCCCCTGAAATACCCTCAAGTGAAAACAAATAATGGGAGACAATTAGGGTTAGAAATCTGTTGAAATTTCATGGGAGAAGGGTTTCAAATGTTATATCATTTAATTTACTGAGTCTATCAGGTTGCTGCCTACCTCTTGCATTAAACTTCTAAGAGTATTGCACCAAACAATGTGTTTGAAGGAAAATAACATTTGTAGCTTTTGATATATCCAACCATAACAAAATAATTCGTTGTAACTGGTAGGAAGAATCAAGCTCACATTTTAAATTATTTCCATTTGCTTTCTCCTGATATTTTAACATTCCCTCTACTTAATTTCAAAAAGGAAATACAAATAATTCTGAGCACTAATTATTTGTAATGCTCTGGTTGCCCTTTTAAAGTGCCATTTTTGTTGCAAATGAAAATATTATTGAAATCCCTTTCTCTCCAATGATGTGCACCATTCCAAAGTTCTTGAAGGATTATTTATGCATCATTTTTGCAGAGTGATTCATTGCTGTATGAATAACCTCTGAAACCACAAAACCTTACGTGACAATAATAGCATATTTCATAAGCAGCTAACAGCAACCTTAGGACAGTAAACCAGACAGGAGTGTGAGTTCCAAATAAGGTAAGAGCCTTTATTGTGTATTGCATAGCAGTGTGTCTAAACGAGATCTGAAAAAGTGATTGTCAGAATTCACCTACAGATTAGAATGATTAATGTGTAATTAAATAGGAGATGTGTGATGTTCTCTCACAATAAGTACTTAGTATGTCTCAAAAATCACTGTGACTGAACGCTACATAATACCCGGATGTCTGAAAATGAAAGTTAAAGTGGACACAAGAGTTGCTCAGGAAATCTCATGTCAAAAAAATAATGAACTCCCAATATCACACATGAAAGTCAATATATAGAACTGATAGTCTAGGAAGAAACCTTTCCAACTGTGACATACTGTTTTGATATCTACAGCAACCCTCAAAATAACCTTTCCATATTTCTCAAAAAGCATGGAAGCACAATATATTTGAAGACAGTTTGACAGGTCATAATGATAGTATTTACAGGCTCCCAGGGTAAGAACTGTCTCTACAAAATTTCATTATAAAAATGGGTTTGAAACTATGTCCAGAAATATTCACAGCATCAGAAGCTTCTGAGATTACTTCACCTTTGGTGATGATGATGATGATGATGGAACACAGAGAGTAAGATACTGCAGATTCTTACAGAGATCTGCAACTCAGATCTCTGTATTTTTTATCTGAAGGCACCTCNCTTCCAACCTTACCATTCTATGATTCTGTAAGAACATTCTAGTCCTTACTGCACAAGGCACAACTAAGAGCTACTGGGTCTCATTAGACTGCCAACGCAGCAGGACTCTGTGCAGGGAATCATTCAAGATAAGAAGGTAGTTATGTAAACTAGGATGTAGCTTAGGAAAATAGGGTGCATGATGGTGACGGTACTGAAGGCCTTTATCAGTGTGCCTGGGAACAGCTCAGGAAGAGCTGCTTGTAATCAGAGAGAGAATGCATAGTGTGTGACCAGGGTCTGTTCTGTGTAAGTCCATGCTGTCTTTCTGCAATAAAGGGGTGATCTTAGATGCACCACATTGGTGTCTGGTCATCTCTGTTTCGTATCGTCTGTCCCCCCACACCTAGTGATTCCCGACGTCGCCTGATTCCACAGCCTCCTGTGACCCCTAACATTCTGGTGACCCCTGACATTCTGGTGACCCCAACATGATATTTCTGGTGATTCCACTACAAAGAGCTGCTCATTTCTTTCTAAGGGCCACCCTGTAAGAGTCATCTGATAGGCTTGTTAGGGCAGTGAAGATGTACCTAACATCTTTAGGACTGAGAACGCCATGGACAAAAACCCAGCACTTCCTTCACAGGAAGCAAAAATTTTGAAAAATAATTTGTTTGTTACTTTTTTCATGTCTAGACAGATTGTCCTGGTTGCCAGTATTTGTGTTGGTGTGCAATATAATCCAGGGTTTCCAGGAGATAAGACTTAAATCTGATGCAAGATTTCACAACTTTCTTGAATGCAAATGCATTTGACTTTGCTGTTAAATGACAAGACTGGAAGGCAATCGAAATACTGACTTAACAAGGAAAATGCTTGCTGCAGCTAAGTCCTAATCCATCACGTGCCTAATGCTGCCATACTGTGGATGTGTTCCATGGGAAAGGTGTCCAATGCAGGCTGTGTGGGCTGTATAGCATTGCTGTAATAACCCAGCACCACAAGGGAGGTATAGTCATGGAGTGCGAAAGTCGGGGTGAAGTCGGACATCACTGAGCACTATGATGGAGTGGGAAGAGAAGATTGCTGGTCACTAAAGCTCAGTTGTCCACATTGGGATGGCCCTGTGCAAAAGGTATTTCTACAAATCTTGGCCGAACATGTCACTGGATTATAGCCCTTTCAGTCACTTGAAATTGAAGATACAATCAACTAGCTTGAAAAATCAAGCAGTGTTATTTAAAGCAACTCTATGTATTTCACCTCTACCTACTATCTGCTGTAGTTCTTGGCACTAAAAATAAAAGAGGAAAGTCTTGCATAGCACCTGACTTCCACTCATTGGTTGGTCCTATTTATATAATGTCATTTAATTTTTTTTATGGATAGCTACAACTCAAAAGAATTTCACTCATCATACAGTAAGACATTTTTAGTAGCCATAAAATTGTGTTTGGTACAAATAAATAATGGCACAACAGCACAGTGTGCACCTGGAGACCAGTGCCAAGTGGCATCCCTCAGGGGTCAGTGCTGGCACCAGTGCTGTTTGACATCTTTGTCAGTGCCATGGACAGAGGAATCAGTGCAGCCTCAGCAAGTGTGCAGATGGCACCAAACTGTGTGGCACAGTCACTTGCTAGAGGGCAG
>WBNM01043843.1:0-19545 GCA_013399055.1 Ramphastos sulfuratus | reverse complement strand
CTAGTGGGAGGTGTCCCTGCCTATGGCAGGGGATTGGAACTAGGTGATCTTTGAGGTCCCTTCCAACCTTATCATTCTATGATTCTATGGACTCTCCTTTTACCTCATTCTAAATGGTTAAAATTAGAAAGAAAAAAAAAAAAAAGTGCCTACAAGTAGGGTTTCTCCAAACAAACAAAAAATACCACTTGGTCTTAAAAAAAATTAAGTCGGATTTTTTTATTACTCCTGTAATCCAACTCCTTTATTTTCTTTTCAAGGACTGTATGTTTCTTTGGCAGTTTCCTGCCCCCCTGTCAAATAAAATGTAATGAAAACTTCTGAAAAAGGTTTTGTAATGTCAAAAGAATACTGTGAATGTTGAAGGTAGGAATTGCGAGAATTAAGTACGAGGTATTCCAATGTGAAGCAAAAGAAAGCCAAGACAGACTGCCTCCCATGTTTGCTAAAGCTTTTTAGTGTGCTTGACACACAGAGAAAAAACATGATAACCCTAAAGGTTATACAGCAGGTATGTTTATTAGGTGTGCTGGTGCATGGAGGATGTCTCCACCAAAGAATGTGCACATCCTGAGTCCCAACCTTGCAGTTTTTCTGTCGTTACTTATTGTATATTCCTGAGAGATCCAGGGAAAGTTTATGCATATACAGAGTACTTCTGAGAGGTGTTTTACGTCTGCCTGCCCATGGTCCTTCTCTTTTCACGCAGGTGGGTGGTACCCTGGCGGTTGTCTCTGGGGTCCTAGGGATGAAGCCTTCCTTGTGCTGCCCTCTTGGCTGCAAAATGTGTTAAGCTGTATAATTTATCACTGAACCCAAACTGCTAGGTCAGTTCTGGCCATTTTCAGGGTCTCTGTAGGTGTCTTCACTTCTTGATTGTCTCCAGCTCTCAGGGTCTCTCTAAAATTCATTGTTTCCTTATCTCTATGCCTCCAGGTGGGCAAATATTTCACAGCTCATACTTAGGTACATAGATATAGAATCATAGTATCATAGAATGGTAAGGTTGGAAGGGACTTCAAGGATCATCTAGTTCCAACCCCCTGCAATAGGCAGGGACACCTCCCACTAGTACAGGTTACTCAAGGCCTCCTCCAACCTGGCCTTGAACACCTCCAGGGAAGGAGTAGCCACAACCTCCCTGGGCAACCTGTGCCAGTGTCTCACCACCCTCACTGCAAACAACTTCCTCCTAACATCCACTTTCAGTCTCCCCTCTGCCAGTTTAAACCCACTGCCCCTTGTCCTGTCATTGCAAGACCTTGTCAATAGTCCCTCCCCAACATTCCTGTAGCCCCCTTCAGATCCTGGAAGGTTACTCTAAGGTCTCCTGGAAGCCTTCTCTTGGGGCTGCAGAGCCCCAAATATGTAGAGTTATACGATTGCCAAAGTATTTCTGCTTCTAAACCCCATCATGCCGATGTAAGACAAGTGTTCAGATCTGCACACTTAAGACTGAAGGCTACTTAGAAACTGGTGAGATCTCTTGGAAAGAAAATCCACTTTGTTTTTAAAAAAGATAAAAATTAGTAAGGGGATTTCTGAAAAGCCTCTGTTCCGCATCTCATACTTCAGTGGCGGAACAATTAGGAGATTTATGGAACATATACAGAAAGCCTCTTAGGGAGCTTCTGTACATGGTGTGCATTTTAGACACTTGCCTTCTTCCTTGATGGAAGGAAAAATAATTAATTTTAAATTCTAGCAATAAACAGGAAACCTTGAAATACTGTGAAAGCTATTCAGCTGCAGGAGGGAGAATCTTAGAGGAATCCTGCTGTGTTCAGATAATTAGCACATTAATCAACTCCCTGAATAGGGTGAAGATAACATTCATAAATCCCTAATACTGGTTCTTACTTCATTTTTCTTTAATGCTAATAAAGCTGTATCACAGTAATGCTCCTCTCTCCCCTCAGCTGTCATCTACAGCACCAATGTATCTACAGTACAAAGACTGGTGGGCATCAAATGTTAAGCAATTGCAAGCCCTTCAAAAACCACATTGAGACTTGGGAGCCTGAAAAATGGCTGAGAGCACAATTCAGCTCTGGCAGACTGTGCTAGTGTCCATGATTTATTATTGTTTGCTGCTCTGTAAGTGCTTCATGTCTAACCTAGCCACTTTGGAACAGTTCAAATCCCCTTTCTGTCTTCACCTTCCCCATATTGTTCCAGGTTTCAGTTTTGACAGAGGAGAAACAATCTTGTTTCAGACAGCAGTGAAGCAGGTGCCCTGGTCTCCCTGCGCTCCCTCTCTAATGGGGACACACTGCTCAACCCACAGGTGGCTCCTTTCAGGAAGAGTAATTAAGGACAATTTCCCTTCACCTTTTCCTGTTATTCAGATTATTTGTCTTATGGGCCATGCTGCCTCCCATACCTTTAATCTTTGTATAGCCTGTACTACTTTCATCTTGTGCCTGAGTGTGGTAAGCTGTATTCAGATTCAGGTTCATATGTTATGAACATATCTTTATCCACGACTGCTAAAGACATGTCTTAGGTGCTGTTTCCTAGTGTCTGCTCAGAGTTGCAGGCTAAGATTCCAGGTGAGTGCAGTTAGAGGAAAAGAGGGAAATACAGCCTCCTCCTTGGGAAGCTGACACACTTTGACCTAGATGAGTGGTCTTTGCAGTGGGTGGGAAACTGGCTGACAGACCATACTCAGAGAGTGGTAATAAACAGCTCTTTCTCAGACTGCCAACCTGCCACGAGTGGGGTCCCCCAGGGATCAATATTGGGTCCAATGTTGTTTAATATCTTCATTAAAGATTTGCATATTTGTCATGGTTATTAATCATGAATATGAGGCAGGAGTTATGAAAATATAATTGTTTATTGTCCTGGAAAATCCTACCCAAAAATATACACAAAATTCAGAACTTTTTTACAGGTTCTGGGTATCCAGTTGAGATATGATTCATGATAAGGGAAATGTTAATAATAACAAACAATATAGAAAGTTCAGAAAGATGGAAAAGAAATAAGCCACAAGCTGCCTTTCCCCCACTATAAAGACAGAAGGCAAGATCCCAGAAAATCTAGGAAATTAAAGATGAATAAGGCAAATTTACTCATGAAGGCAGTGCTGTGAGGGTAGTGTATTTCTTTTGGTTCCTGGTTTGGGAAATTAGCCTCTGGAATTACAAATTTATAATTCACATGCTGATTGTACAAAACAAAGAGTCAAAATGGAGCTTCACTGCCAGGCATACTCTCCCAGCATGTCACAGGAAAACAGCAACTTTACAGCAGGAGTGATTGTGGCAGGGCACACCCAAGTCCCTGCCCCACCGAAGGTTTGAATGGGGGGTAACTGTTTTCTTCCTCTCACCTCTGGCTCCAGGGGTTTGGAATGTGAAAGAAGTAGGCACCAAGTACCTTACCCCACCCCCACCCGCTTGAACAGGGGAGAGCAAATCGCCCCAGCATATATATATGCCAAGTGGACACATTCTCTAGGGGGACTTAGAGAGGGACTTTAAGAGGGACTTCAACTGGGACTTTGACTGGGACCTTGAGCCGGACCTTGAGGGGGACCTGGAGTCGGTCCTGGAGTTGCACCTTGAGGGGCATCTGGAAGCAGGAGGAGGAGAAAGCACAGTCCCTGCTTTCGGACCGCCACATCCTACTGCCTGCTGCAGGGAGCTGCCTCTGCCGTAAACCGACACCGTTGGTGGGCACACTGCCGAACAGCCTGGCTTGGCCCTGTGCCGGTGGCAGCAGTGTCTGCTGTCACTTTGGACTCTGACAGGTTTGCTCACATTGGATTCCGTGCTGCATTGATCCACCACTGGATTACAATTTGCAGTTCCAGACACTGCCGCAAAGGAGCCAAGGGACCAGCTCCAATTCTTACTCCACTACTGTGAGTAGCACAGACCTGCCCTAGGGCTCCAGGCTGCCTTTATTTGTAAGTGCACCAAAGCTATTTTTGTAGCAAACCTTTTCCAATGTTCTGATTTTCCTGAATTACTAAATTCCCTATAAGCATCCTTGTGAAGATTTTCCCAAATGAATTTTGAACCCAATCTAACTAATTTGTATAGAGTTGTGGGCAGGGCTTTCCGGAAATAAAATAGCTACATATATTCTACCTTGTTAATTCCCACAACCAATTCAGTGATGCAGCACTTTGTCCAGCATGATGGAAACAGGATCCCAGTAGCAGGTGTCCAGGAGAAGCCCAAAGGAGAGGAAGCCTCTGTGCNCGCCTCAGCATATATATATGTCAAGTGGACACATTCTCTAGGGGGACTTAGAGAGGGACTTTAAGAGGGACTTCAACTGGGACTTTGACTGGGACCTTGAGCCGGACCTTGAGGGGGACCTGGAGTCGGTCCTGGAGTTGCACCTTGAGGGGCATCTGGAAGCAGGAGGAGGAGAAAGCACAGTCCCTGCTTTCGGACCGCCACATCCTACTGCCTGCTGCAGGGAGCTGCCTCTGCCGTAAACCGACACCGTTGGTGGGCACACTGCCGAACAGCCTGGCTTGGCCCTGTGCCGGTGGCAGCAGTGTCTGCTGTCACTTTGGACTCTGACAGGTTTGCTCACATTGGATTCCGTGCTGCATTGATCCACCACTGGATTACAATTTGCAGTTCCAGACACTGCCGCAAAGGAGCCAAGGGACCAGCTCCAATTCTTACTCCACTACTGTGAGTAGCACAGACCTGCCCTAGGGCTCCAGGCTGCCTTTATTTGTAAGTGCACCAAAGCTATTTTTGTAGCAAACCTTTTCCAATGTTCTGATTTTCCTGAATTACTAAATTCCCTATAAGCATCCTTGTGAAGATTTTCCCAAATGAATTTTGAACCCAATCTAACTAATTTGTATAGAGTTGTGGGCAGGGCTTTCCGGAAATAAAATAGCTACATATATTCTACCTTGTTAATTCCCACAACCAATTCAGTGATGCAGCACTTTGTCCAGCATGATGGAAACAGGATCCCAGTAGCAGGTGTCCAGGAGAAGCCCAAAGGAGAGGAAGCCTCTGTGCTTTTGGATCACTCCAATTTAATAACTCCATAGACAAATTGTTTCCATTGACATATAAACTGAGTAGGAAAAGGCCAGCCCATGGCATCCCAGCACAGCATCCCACATGGGATGGGGCAATGCATAGCAGTAAAAAGAGTGCCCTTTCCACCTCCTTTCACATTGTTCCACTTTCCCCATTCAAACCCATAAGGGGGAGGGGAAAAACAGGGTGATGTTTTGGGGCATGATCCCACATTCCACCCTGTTGGCAATGGACAGAATTGGTCTAGGATTTTGGAGAGATGGGTAATTACCCTTTGCAGTTCAGTGAGGTTTGCTTGCTTGTTGTGGGTTATCTCTGTCCCCATATAGAATACAATAACATGTAATGCTTAACACTATATAAACAGTACTACACATGATTGAATGAACAATGATTGTTCAACAGAGTCCATTACAGAGTCCACTAGCAGAGCATTTGCTGCTTTAACTCCTTGTCTTGGAGGTCTTGTTTTCAGGGCCCATATGACAGTCATCCATCTGCCACCCTGTTGATCTGCCTCCATCTCTGTGGAGCTGATTCCCTCTTTTCCAGGTGCTGGCCTATCCACCGGAACTAACCCCTTGGCCTAGGCTCCATCCTGTAGGGAAATAAAACTGGCCTCAGTGTGTAGCAACCAGGCTTTGACAATTAGTAGTCTCTGGTGGGTAGATGCCAACACATTAGGAGAGGGTGAGTTTGTCATGTCTGCGCAACAGTCTCAAATCCCACCAGAAGCCTTAGAGCAAGTTAAAAACTGGTACTCGGAGCATTAAGAACAAAGGGTACTTCAGAAAAGCAGGTGGGCAATGATCAAGCAAGAATTAAACAATTGGCAATTGAAAATGCAAATATTAACTGTCAAAAAGTGCTGCAACCTCTAAAAAATCCTACTATTGAGTATATGTTCACTGCTTGCATGACTGTTGGGACACATCAGCATCAAGAATCTCTAACTGCCAAAGCCTTTGCAGCTATGGCTTTGCATTCCCAGCAATGCTTTTCTTGTGGGCAATTTGGCCATCTTCTTCGAAGCTGCCCGCAAAATAAAGCACAGCCTGTGAGGGGTACTTGGCCTCATCACAAGAGACAGTACTCTGCAGTTCAGTGCCATTCCACCCTTAATAAAAATCACCCACATCTGACAGGAAACTTCTGGTGGAGTGTGGCCAGGGGATGCTTGATGACCCTTTGCCTGAACCAGCACCCGCAGCCCATATGCAAGAACAAATGGCAGCACAGGAGTGGACCTGGCCACTGCCACAGACACAGTAATCACTGCCACATCAGTGACATTAATTCTAACAGGACTTTATGGGCCCCTAGGAAAGGGCAAGGCAGCCTTATTATGTGGTTGCTCATTGGCTACCCAGGCATGATTATTTATATTGCCAGGAGTTATTGATGCAGACTTTGAAGGGGAAATAAAAATCATGGGATGGAATTCAACTCCTTCCTACACCAAATCAGCAGGTAGCAGAATAATGCACCTAATTTATTTTTCACTGTGTCAGCCTTTAAAAGTGCTTCTTGCTAGAGGCATTGCAGGTTTTGGATCTACAGGAGTGATGTGGGTTTGGGAGTTCCCCACCCCCCCACACTTTGTAAAATGACCCAGGNTTCTCTATTAAAATATTCCAATTAGCTCAAATCAGGACAAGGAGCACCAGAGATACACTGAGCATAGCAAATCACTTCACAGCAACTACAAATACCCTGCACTTTATCTTGTGGAGAAAAACAGGTATGCTTAACAGGAATCATAGATACAGGTGCTGATGTTGCAATCATATCTGCAGCTCTTTGGCCACCATCATGGCCTTTAACAGATTTACATGCCTCTCTCTCTGTAATTCAGGGAGATGCTGTCCCAAAGCAAAGCAAGCTGTTCATTATTATTAGCCCTGCAGGAAAAACTGCCAGAACAAAACTTTTCATCTTGAAAAATCCAGTTACCTCATGGGGCAGAGACATTTTAAGTCAGTGGGGCTTACAGCTATGCACAGATTTTTTGCAAGGCCCCCTGCTTGGCAGCATATCCTACTATTAACCTGGAAAACACTCCGGTGTGGGTTGATCAGTGACCCCCTTCCAAGAGAAAAGTTGCTGCATTGCCATGACTTAGTTAATGAGCAACTGCAAGCTGGCCACATAGTGCCTACTACAAGTCCCTGGAACTCATCTATTTTTGTAATCAGAAAGAAAAGTGGAAAATGGAGACTGTTACATGATCTGTGCAAAATCAATGAAGTCCTAGAAGATATGGGTCCTCTGCAACCAGGACTGCCATCTCCTGCTATGCTTCCTTGTGATGGTTTGGGAGTTCCCTGCCCCACCCCACACTATGAAAATCACCCAGACTAGACTCAGCTGGCTGGAAGTTAAGGACTGAAGCTCTATTTGCAGCTTAGCACAATGTACAAGCAGAGATAGACACAATAGACAGGAATAGTTACAGACATAGACAAGTTAAAGGGAATACAGAAACACAATCCCCCTGCCAGAAATCAGAGTCCCCAGGAGGTGCTCCCAACCCCCCTTCCACCTTCCTTCCACCCCTCTACCTTACCCCAGGGTCTGCCTTACATGCAAGGTGAGTTTGAAGGATGGGCAAAGGGGGTTAGAAGCAGAGTGGTTAGTTGGGTTACACAGCAGAAAGCCAACAAACACAGCAGCTCCCAGAACTCTCTGCCTTATCTGTATTTGTGTCCTTGTTTTCATGCATCTCAGCAAGCCTATGAGTGAAGCAGACATCACCAGTGTTTGCTTTTCACAGCCTATAATCTTTTTTTTTTCATTAAAATATTCCAATTAGCCTCAAACCAGCACAGATAGTAGGTTCTCTATAGTGTTTGAGTTCTGTTGGCTCTGTCTGGTTTTTTTCCCCAGTGTAAATTCTGTAGGAGTGCAAGTGGAATAAGAATTATTAAGCAATGCATAGACTGTTCTTATGTTCCTCCCAGTAAATTGCTGTCATGATCTTCGACTACAAAAATGTGTGTGTGAACATCAACTGAAATTTTCCACTGAATTTCATGGGTACCCTTTTCTGCCCTCAGCTATTATGGACTTCTGATAGTCTTGCTTTATGTACAACTTAAGTAAACAAGCACTTTAATTCTTCAGTCAGTTAACCTCAAACCAGCACATTCCTCAACCATGGTCACTGATAGTGATTGATCTTAAAGATTGCTTTTTCACCATATCACTCTCTCCTCAGACCACTATGCTTTGCATTTTCTGTGCCATCTATCAGCACTGCACAGCCACATCACAGATATCATCAGACTGTGTTGCCATAAGGCATGAAAAATAGCCCAAATATTTGTCAACAATTTGTGGCAGAAATCTTATCCCCCATATGCAAAAATAATGAAATGACCTTAATATTTTGTTATATAGATGACAACTTAATGGCTGCTCCCACAGAAACAGAAGCAGGATGAGTACAGCAGGTTGCAGCAGCTTCAGTAAAGGCAGGTTTGAGGATAGCAGAAGATAAAATCCAGGAAACATCTCCATGGCAATTCTTAGGATGGAAAATTAAGAATGTCGAATGCGACCTCAAAAATTAGCCACAGGGATGACTTTTAATATCTTAAATGATCTCCAAAAATTGTTGGGAACCATAAATTGGGTCAGACCGCTTTAGGAATTTCTACAGAGGGGTTGCACCTCTATTTAAGCTCTTAGAAGGAGAGACAGGATTAAATTCTCCCAGACAGTTAAGTAAAAGAAGCCTTGGACGAAGCTATTCAAAAAATGACTACACAAGCAGCTCCTAGAAGGCAAGCAGACAAACCCATCAGTCTGTTTATCTTTTATTCTACATTTCAGCCTTATGGTTTGCTAGCACAATGGCTGCCACATGAGTGGAATCCTCTAATAATATTAGAGTGGATCTTTTTGCCAAACAGATTTGGGAAAACTGTCACCACAACCACAGAAATGATACCCAGGGTGGTTCAAAAAAGAAGAGCAAGATGAATAGCTTTAGATGGGACAGAACCAGATATTATTTATCTGTCTTTAGATATGAAAACAGATTTTTTTTTTTTTATCAGTCTCTTACTTTTCAATATGCTTTTATCGATTTTTATGGGTTAAATCCGCATACATTTCTCTGGACACAAGTTGCTACAACCATTTAAATCTCTGTATCTTCTGACTTCTTCAAACGCAAGCCTCATCCCTTTCTAATGCTCTTACAGTTTTTACAGATGGATCCTGAAGAACAGGAAGAGCAGTCATAGTATGGAAAACAGAAACAGGAAATTGGGATATTGACATATGTATCACAACAGGGTCACCACAAATAATTGAGCTTACAGCACTAGTTCATGCATTTGAACAGTGATCGGAGCCTGTTAATATTATTACAGATTGGGCCTATGTTGCAGGGACAGTCACAAGTGTGGAGCATACATATTTAAAAGAAACCACCAATCCTCAATTGTTTGCACTATTATTAAAACTAAAATGGCTCTTGACCCATAAGTCAAATCTCTCATACCTCACCTCCGAGCCCAATTTCAGCAGGCAATTTGGCAACAGATAACTTAGCAGGTACAGTGGTACTTCCAGATTGTTTTGCATGAGCAAGACTTTCTCACGATTTCTATCATTAAAATGCTTGATGATAGAGGTTTGCAGTGCTTTTTTCAATTAATTGCAGAGAAAGCAAAATTAATTATACAGTCTTGTTTGTACTGTCAGAAAAAAATGCCCAATCCCTAAACAGGGATAAATTCTCATGGCTTGTAGGCGTTAGCAATTTGGAAAATTGAAATATGTTCATGTTTCTATTGACACCTATTCTACATGGAGTTTTGCCTCTGTCCACTGTCCTGATAGAGCATAAATCATGCCAGGCAGGTTTAACCCTTGCTCTTCTCCTCCTGTTGCGGGTCCAGGAATTGAGTAGAATGAGCAAAAAATGGAGCAGCAAAACCTTGAAGGCTGGAAGCTTAGCACCACATGTCAGGTGTCTTGTGCTGCCCCTCAGTGTGCCTGCATGGTCACACTAGGCATGAAGCTTTTACTTCATTTACCAGAACAATGATACCAGTGCCTATTGGCCAGTTTCATTTTCAAAATGATCTATTTACTGGAGGGTGATTTAGAAACCACCTTTGTGCACTGACTCTCCACCAGGAGCAGTGTCCCATTTGCAGCTAGTTTAACTGGTGACTCACGGTGGCCATGTGCATGCAGCTTGCACCGGCAGCTTAACAGCAACTCAGCTCTTCTCTCCTTCCCTCTGCCTGGGATATTTTGCATTTTACCCCAGGATCATCATCGTGAGTTTTGGAAGGGTCCTTGTACAGGAAACTTACTCAGGGACCAAAGCATTGTGAGTACATCTTCTAGAGTTAATGCTAAGACTCCATAAGCATAGTTAATTTTTTTCCTGTTTTCATGTTCCCGTTTTCCAAGTTGTGATTGTTTAAACTGTTTAATTCCGTGTTCATAAATACCCTGTGTGCAACTACTTCCTTGCAACTGAAAATCCAAAGAATCTCAGGGAATTTCCCTGATTTTTGGAATATTAATAATAAAATTAATAGAATGCATAAATTAATATTAATAATTCCTAACGGAGTATTAATTTCTACAACATCTACACAGAAGAGAAGGCCAAAAATGTGTGTAGGCATTTTTTAGCAGCATTTTCAACTCTGGGTGTTCCACAAATGATAAAAACAGATAATGGACCTGGATATCCAGCTCAAAAAATGCTTTCTTTCTTTCAACAATAGGGTATTCAACACATCACGGGGATTCCACATTTACCTACAGGGGATGTAATTACTGAGCGTGCTTATGGTACTCTCAAATCCATGTTGGAAAAAGAATAAGGCAGAGTGCGCATATGATGCTGCAAGAAAGGTGTGGTGGGATATTAATAACCCGCTATGAATTATGATTATTAATATCTGTATGAATATTGTTTTTTATTATTAATATTAAAACATTCAGGAAAATTCCCTCAGATTCTTTGGATTTTCAGTTGACAGGAAATAGTTGCACAAAGGATATTTATGAACACAGAATTAAACAGTTTAAACAATCAGAACTTGGAAAAAGAGGAACGCGAAACAGGAACAATTCTAACTGTGCTGCAGAGGCTTAGCATTAACTCTTAGCGCACGTACTCAGGACACCTTGGATGCCTGAGTAAGTTTCCTGTATAAGAACACTTCCAAACTCATGATAATGATCCCACCATAAAATACAAAATATTCCAGGCAGAGGCGGGGGGAGAGAGAGAGACGAGCTACAGATGAGTTGTTGCTGCTAGCCAGTGTAAACCACAAACATGTGGCCACAGTGATTCCCAGTTTAACGAGCCGCTAAGGGACACTGCTTCCTGCTGTGCAGGGAAGGGATCTCTGTAGAAAGGCTTGTGTAGAAAGGCTTATGTAGAAAGGCAATGTCTGCAGAAAGGCACAGCTTCTAAATCACCCTCCCTTAAACAGACCAATTTGAAATGAAACTGGCCAATAGGCATTTAGCATCCTATTCTCCCCAATGAATTTAAAGCTTCGTGCCTTGTGTGACCATGCAGGCACGTTGAGGGGCTGCACCAGACACCTGACACGTGGTGCTAAGCTCCTAGCCTCAAGGCTTTGGTTTGCTCAATCTACTTCAACTTCCGGACCCTGAACAGAAGGAGGATGAGCAAGGGTTTAAACCAGCCTGGCATGATTTATGCCCTGCCAGGACAAAAGGGTTTCTAAAGCATGTTATGTTCTAATTTTTTTAAATCAATGGACAGAAGAAGAATTGCCAATATATAGGCACTTTGGGGGAGGAAACAGATAAAAGGAAAAGCAGATGTAGGACATAAAATATTTGAACCCTATCCTTTAATAACTGGGCGTAGAAGATATGCTTGTGTCTCAACAGATACTGGTCTGTGATGTGTGCCAACTCACTGGGTTCAACCCTCTTTATAGAATCATAGAATCATAGAATGGTAAGGTTGGAAGGGACCTCAAGGGCTCAGAGGTGACGACAGAATGGGTGCTTGCGCAGCCTAAAACCAACCTTTGGATTGCCTTGGCAAAACAGATAGGACAAGACAGTCTCTATCTCTACATGTCTTGTGGATGTCTGCTGGATAAATGGTCAGTGCTGGAAGTGCAGGAAGAGTGTGTCAAGAAATTTCACAGGGTTACAGAGAAGTGGGATAAGTGGACTCTCTATCTAGATCACAGTAAAATTGAGCCACAAGAAACAGAATTGTTAGGATCAGTAAAAATGGATTATTGTCTGTATTTTAACTATGCTGAAAAAAAAGAGCTTAGATAGGGGGCTAGATGCTGGCTTAGCTGCATATAGAAATCATACTGCATGATATAACTTTACTGCAACAACCTTATTCAAAGTCAATGAGCAAGCCACTTAGCTTGCCACCAGGGCTGTTTTCAATTTGTGGAGATAGAGCTTGTGCTGGTTTGAGGCTAATTGGAATATTTTAATGAGAGAAATTTGATCATTGGTTGTGAAAATAAAATAATGATGATGTCTATATCATTCATTGGTTTGCTGAGAGGGATAAAATGTCGAAATATAAACAGTCTTTCTCAATCAGTCTGTTCTGTGTTGCTAGGTCTAATCACTCTGGTCTGTGATGCTGTTCCTTTTCAATTCTTCTTTGATCTGCTCTAATGTCTGTTCTCTGATCTTGGCTAACAACATAAGCTTTGCTTGCTTTTGTTAATTTTTGTCTGTGGGAGAAAGAGGGGGTAGCTTTGAGCCCTTCTGGGCAGTTTCTTTGTCCAGGAGAGAGATTAATAATAATATCTGTATCATTTCTAATTTGTATATAGTTTTAAATACTTGTAAATATTGTGTATATATGCTCGTATATTTCCCCATGCTGTAAATATAGCTTCATCTTACTTCCAAACTGTCTGAGTTGGTCTGGTAAATTTCAAATAGTGCTGGGGGAAATTTCCTAACTGACTTCAGAACTTGGCCAGGAATTCCTTCTCATATGAGAGGAGGACTGTGTAGTTTGGGAAGACTTACTTTATTAACACCAAACATATCAACCATTATAGCATATAAAAGAATAAAAAGAAGCATCCATTCTCATAGCAAGGATGCCAAGGATTTGGGTTGCAGGTAAAGTAATAGAATCATCAATATTTGCTGTGGCTCAAGCCTTAACCACACTTAATAAATTAGAATCCTGGTTATAAAAGCAGTCTAATGAGACATCTAAGGCATTTAGTAGACTGTTGCTGGACAGAGGTTCAATTAGACATGCTTCACTGCAAATTAGAGCTGCTATAGCTTTTTTATTGTTAGCACAAGGTCATGGATGTGAAGAATTTGAATGTACTGTATGAATCTCTCTAATCACTTGATTCATGCAAGTATCAGATCTGCAAGATGGAATCAGGAAGTTAAGGCAGGATGAAAGTTTTGAATGGTTTGATAATTCATTTGGTAATTTGCTTGGAAATCTGACTGGGTAAAACTGCTCTTAAAAGTAGGTTTGGGATGCTTGCTAATATTTCTCTGCATGTTAATCTGTGTTCCATGCTTGTTACAGTGCATTCAAATGATAGTCAATCAAACAATTAAACGAATAATTATTATTAATAAAGAAGGATGAGATGTGGGCATAAAGGATTCAGAACCTAAGGCTCTGTTAAGTGAAAACAGACCTTGGGACAGAGAATATATTATGTTAATTGATTCCAAACCCTGGAGCACAGATTAAGAAGACAGTAGTTACTGGGATGCAGTGTCCAACAGGAGATTCGTCAGGAAGCGAATGGGACATTGAAAAGACAGGACGGGAACGCTCCTGAAGGAAGCATCCTGATCTGGCTGGCCCTCTGCTATGCCAGCCAGCCCCTTGCCATGCTGACATCTCTCATTGGGGACTATCTATCCTTTATATACTCTGTTATGTATCATTGGTTAAGGACAAGGCAAAGAAATGTATATAAATTGCTATTACTAGCAATAAAGTTGATTCTGCATGCACAAGCTGCAGAGTCTGTGCACTTCAATGCCACAGCCAAGGCAAAGACAATCAGCAATACTTTTGGTACCTCTGTGATAACTTATTTAAGAAGGTGGTGAAAAAAGCCCACTGCATGCCCCAACCAGCATGCTCTGCATGGAGAGAGTGGTTTGGTCTCGACTGATTGCACTTTATGGAAAGGATCTGTGCTGGAGCACTTTGTGAATAACTGTAGCCCATGGGAAGGGCCCATTCTAGGGCAATTTGTGGAGCACTGTCTTCAATAAGAGCAACCCCCGTGGTGGAGTAGGGGAACAGCGTAAGGAATTCTCTCACTGAGAAGGAAGAGTGAAATAACCTGTGATGAACTGACTACAATCCCCCCTTCCCCATACTCCTGTGCTGCTGTGGAGAAGAAAGCAGAGAATTTAGGAGTAAAGTGAATGCTAGGAAGAAGAAAGTAATGGAGTGAAGGTATTTTCTGATTCGGTTTTATTTCTCATTACTCTAAGCTGATTTGAATTGCAATTAACTAAATTATTTCCTCAAGTGTGTTTTGCCCAAGACAATAAGTGATGAGTGATCTCCCTGCTCTTACCTTGACAAGCCTTTCGTTGTGCTTTCTTTCCTTTCTCTGACTAAGGAAGAGTGATGGAGTGGCTTTGGTGGGCACTTAGTGTTCAGCCAGGGTCAAACACAAGTTAGCAAGGGTTTTTAAAACCAGATAAATTATGTGTAGGTTTTGAGAGGCCAGAGATGCTGAGAAACATTCTTTGAATTCCAGTATACTTGCTTGTGTCTTGCCAGCAGTCTCTACTTCAGACCAAAATGTTAGTAAATCTTTGTGGCAGGCCAAAATAACCCTGAACATGTCCTGGCTTGTCCAGACATATTTTCTGCTCTCCCTCCTTCTGTTGTTGGGAGAAGTAACCACGGGAAAGGAATACAAAGGCACCTGGTGCCTCTATGTCTGCCCAAACTTGTTTACAGGGTACCCGCACATCCTTATACACTTGTTTGTGTTCTGCCCTAAAAGATAAAAGTAAGCTCTGACTTCACCTAATATGGTTAAGCTTGGCAAAGTGCCATTCTAATTGGCTAATCTGTGTCCAAAGGCCCATTAGACTCGGGCTACACTGATAAAAGAGATGAGCAGGTAGAGACAGTACTTGTGTGCTCTTGTTGCTTGCTGCTGCCACCATTGTTTCTGCCTTAATGTGCTCTCTGCTTCTGGCAGTGCTACNACCCTTCCACCTTCTCTCCACCCCTATACCTTACCCCAGGGTTTGCCTTACGCGCAAGGAGAATTTTGAAGATCGGTCAGGGGGGAGTAGAAGAAAAGTGGTTAGTGAGGTCACTCGGCAGGGAGGAGCAGCCAGAAGCTAGACCGCCCAAGACGCTATGCCCCAGAGACACTGACTGTCAGCTTGAGACACTCTCTTATCTTTTGTTTTGAGTACTTATTCCTAAACATCTCAGCAAACCTATGAGTGAAGTAGGCATCACCATTGTTTTCCTTTCACAGCCTGTAATATAATTTTCTCCATTAAAATACTCCAATTAGCTCAAACCAGCACACCCGCTAAGAACCTGGGAAGATCAGAAGCCTCATTGGCTTACAAAACATTGACAGAACTCTCTGCAAGTGTTTTGGGTACTGTTTAAAGCTGTAGTTAGCTCCACAAGTCAGGAAATATTATTTTTGTGAGTAAATACTCTTTAGCAAATCTTTAGCAAACTCTATAATTGACTCTAACTGAATCCCAGCCTTCTGTCTTAAACAGAAAGGAGCCTCCTGAGTCCACCTAGTAGGCAAGTGATATATTGACAGCAAGAACTTCTCTTTCAGTTCAATTGAGTTTATGTTGTATTATTGCTAGTTATTTGCTCCAGATCCAGTTATTCCTTTGTATAATGTCTTCATGGCTGTTGTGAAGAACCTGATAATTATTACCAAAAATTACTGAGCCAGAGTTTTGATTATCAAAATTAACAAACAATATTAATTGTGAAAAAATCCCATCTCACATTAATTAATACCCTCTGTTACATAAATAGAACAGTTGACATTTATCCAAATGGACTACAGGGAAAAACATGGGCCAGATTGCAGGACTATTAATAGTGAATCTATACCTAGATTAAAAACAGAATTAATGGAGAAATAGTCTGATTTTTATCCATCTGTATGAATGATATTGTTGTATGCATCTCTTGTGATGTCACACACTTGTGACATCCGCCTGGGGAATCATAGAATGGTAAAGTTGGAAGGGACCTCAAGGATCATCTAGTTCCAACCCCCTGCCGTAGGCCGGGACACCTCCCACTAGTACAGGTTACTCAAGGCCTCTTCCAATCTGGCCTTGAACACCTTCAGGGAGGGAGCAGCCACAGCCTCCCTGGGCAACCTGTGCCAGTGTCTCACCACCCTCACTGTAAACAACTTCCTCCTAACATCCAGTCTAAATCTTCCCTTTGCCAGTTTAAACCTATTGCCCCTTGTCTTGTCATTACAAGACCTTGTAAATAGTCCCTCCCCAGCCTTCTTGTAGGCCCCCTTCAAATATTGGAAGGCTACTATAAGGTCTTTTGGAAGCCTTCTCTTCTCCAGGCTGAAGAGCCCCAACTCTCTCAGCCTGTCCTCATAGGAGAGCATGGGAGAGAATGTGGTGACAAAAGAGAGCATGAGGTTCAGATTGGAGCTGTGGTTCCAGGAACACTAGTTGTTATTTGAAGAGGGAGGCAACTATTGCAGCACCATGGTTGTGTCCTAGCACAAACACTCCGATGCCTCTCAATCAGATGTCTGACACTAGCACATCTCCCCCAGTGCAATGCATCTCCTGCCAACTCTCAGTTCAGTGGTGCTTCAGAAGGAGGTTACTGCCAGCCCAGCCCAGTGACATTGAGACATGAGTCTGGTCTGGAGGAAGTTGATGGCACTATCTCTTTGATCTGAGGCTGTCCTCAGTGCAGTATTCCCTGAGGCTCACTAGTGAATGTCAGGAAACTATTTTTTAACCTTGTAGGACAGAAATAAACTGAGTAACAGGAGCATGCAAGTACACCTCCAGCCTTTGCTTACTTTTCCATATGTAACATCACCCTGTGTTTTGACCCAGCTCTTTCTTTGACTAAACAACTGTGGATGATCTGTCAATATTCCCCTACTCACATTACATCAATGCCCTGTAGTCTCTCTCTACAGCCAAATACACAGGAAAATGAAATAATCCAGTCTTCACAAAGGAATAATCCTTTTTCTACTTGCTGTTCCTAACTGTAAAATAAGGCTGAGCATGCCTGTAGCTGATATTTTCACATGAATGGGCAAACACCATATTCACTTAGGAGACCCAATTCCACCTGAGCATTTTCAGTGTCAAGATTCATTTCAGCTAAGCATGGGCAGGACTGGTATCATTCACACAATGCCAAGGCTGCACATACTGTGTCTGCATGTGATTCACTAGAAAAGAAAGGTAAATGATGTGGAAACAGTAGCTGGAACACAGATGTCTTAAAATCTAGTACTGAATCACTTTGGAAGACACTGGGATTATCCAGCAATCAGAATAGTCAATGAAGTTAGACACAGAATTAATCTTTCTCTTTACTTGTGTTCAGTTTGGGCTGAAGCATACTCTTTCTGTTATACTTATTAACCTTATAGAACCTTCATGCTTTCTAAATGTGTAAGATATTAACTTGTGACTAATATGTGGCTCTAAATCCACAGCATGACAGAACCAGCAGTTTCTTTTCCTCAGAACTAGAATAACAAGCTCTGTGTCAGCTTGTGTTCCCTGAAAGTTTGGGGGGTTCTTGAAAGATTAGACTATCTATCTTCTTTAGGGTCCCCCTGGGATATTGCATGTTCAGCTGTTCCTGGAGCTCATCAGATATTCATTTCCCTCATGTTTTCCTCCTTTTGTCTTAAAGAGTTTCTGAAAATGTGCTGTTCTCAGTAAGCCTTTGTATTATCACTCCCTGTGATGACATTCCAAGTTCTCATCCTTCAGTGCATTGGAAAAATCTTCTCAAACAGGATCTGGCACTAGATAGACGCTGGTTTAGCAGGGAAGTAAGCTACTTTTATCCTTCTGCACAGTTGCTGACGTTTCAAATGTACTTCTCTGTGGGCTTAATTGCTTCTTACATTTGGTCCAGAAATAAGTAGTCAGCCCACCCATTGGATTTAATGATGTCTGTGATTGCTTGTAAATAAAGGTTCTCTTGGTGGCAGTCATTATCCCTATGGGTGTGACAGGCTGTTATTCCCTATGTAGATGTCAGTATATTTTACAGCAATCCAGAATGACTGTGTTCTGAATCCACTGTCTTGCTCAGTGGGACCAGATTTCACAGCAAGTGCCTTGAAATGATCTAGCAACCTTAATTTATGCATCTTCCCTTTCATCTCCTCTTTACATTTTTAAAGCTTTCTAGTTGGAAATACTTCTGGCAAGCAAATATTAGCAAATCTTATTTTTTTTTGCTGCAATGCTCTGATGTGATGTCTGATTTCCCATCTTCACTGTGCTCAGTGGAGTCAATAACATGGGCACAGGAGAAGTCCAGTCCCTCTACACTTTGGCTGCAAGTCTTCATGGGCTCTGACTACCTCTGCTCTCTGACTGTACAAAACAGTCAAAAATGCCCTACTTTGTCTCTCAGGAAAGCACTGAAGATGGTAGGGGAATGTTCCAGCTCAGTCTAAACCTACCCCGTTGCAGTTTGAGGCTATTTCCTCTTGTTCAATCATTAATTACTTGTGATAAGAGACTTCTTCACAACATCCTTTCAGGTAATTGTAGAGAGTGATGAGGTGTCCCCTCAGCCTCCTCTTCTTCAAGCTAAACAGTCCCAGCTCCTTCAGTCTTTCTTCATAAGATCTATTCTCCAGGCCCTACACCAGCTTTGTTGCCCTCCTCTGCCCTCACCAGAGCACTTCAATATCTCTCTTGCATTAAGGTGCCCCAAACTGGACACAATACTCAAGGTGTGGCCTCAGCAGTGCCGAGCACAGGGAGACAATCACATCCCTGCTGATGCTGGACACAGTGTTTCTAACACAAGTCAGGATACCATTGGCTTTCTTGGCCACCTGGGCACAATGCTGGCTCACATTCAGACACTTGTTGGTTAGAACCCTTTCTTCCAGACAGCTTTCCAACCACACTTCCCCAGGCCTGCGTCGCAGAATCATGATCTCTTACCAAAATATCATGTCAGGGGTGACCAGATGTCAGGGATCACCAGATGCTGTGGAATCAGGTGACACTGAGGATCGCTTGGTGTGTGTGGGGGTGGATGACACAAGACAGGGACTACCAAACATCAATGTGATGTGTCCAAGATCACCCCTTTATTGCAGAAAGTCAGCATGGACTTATACAGGATAGACTGCCTGGTCGCTGGTTATGCATTCTCTGATTGGTTACAGCAGCTCTTCTTGAGCTGTTCACAACACTGAGAACCTTCAACACGATCACCATCAGGCACTCTGTTTTCACAGTATCACAGGATCAC
>WBNM01043842.1:0-19088 GCA_013399055.1 Ramphastos sulfuratus | reverse complement strand
AACCTTACCATTCTATGAAAGTGCTACTGATGGCAATTTTATGGAGGAGCCAGAGAACTGCTTCACTGGAGATGGTGGTTGGTCCAGCTGCCATTTGGATGGCTATCTGTTCTTTGAATGCCACGTTTTGGAAGCTCAAGGTCTGCTAGGCCTTGAGTTGTTGGCTTGGCACTCCTAGAGAAACATCCAAAAGCCTGCTTTTCCCATCTGCTCTTGCAAAAGTGAATGTGACAATTCACTTTGAGACAGACCTGACTTCATTAGCTGTAGTTTAGTCTAATGCAGCTCATTTTACTTGGAGTGATGTGTAGGAGCTGCCTAGAAGAGAAGAGCTCAGGTGGCACAGCCAGGTGGATGAAGATAGCTTCCTGTGGTAGGGCATGCTGCACCTCTGGCCTACAGGATGTTTAGTTTGTTGGCTGGTAATATGATGTAAGATATACTACTTGTTCATGTTAAATCCCAAGTGATTCAGGGCTGGATTCCTGCTTCCTTCTTAGTTTAGTTTGGGTTTTTATTTTCATTGTTGTTTATTTTATTGTACCACAGGAATGATCAATAGAAACCTTGAACTGGAGCCAACATGACTTGTAGAAGCCAGTCTGGAATGACTTCCTACTGTTGTGTGCCAGAATCATGAGTTCCTGACATTCCCGTCACCTGAAAAAAAAAAAAAAAAAAAAAAGGTTCAGTGAGCACTTGTGGAAGGAATTGGTTGATTAATTATGTTTAATTACATTGTGGTCACCTGGGATGCCTGCTAGTCTTGATGGAATGATGTGACTTGGAGAAGGCAGGTGGCACCAAATAGTTTGTCTGTCTTGGACTCCCAGTGATGCTAAAATGTTCTTCATACAATCATAAAATGGTCTGGGTTGGAAAGAATCTCCAAAGATCATCTAGTCCAGCCCTGCCCTGCAGTCAGCAGGGACATCCTCAACTAGATCAGGTTGCCCAGAGCCCTGTTGAGCCTCACCTTGAATATCTCCAGGGATGGGGCCTCAACCACCTCCCTGTGCAACCTGTTGCAGTGTTCCACCACCCTCATGGTAAAGAACCTGCCCTTGAGGAGATAACCTTTCTTGATTGGCTTTAGAAGAGGAGCTTCATCAAAAGTATCTACCCCACTGGATCCCTCCACAAAGCAAATTACTGCTTTTTATGTGCTTTTTAGTTGTTTCATTTTTGCCTACTATAGAAAAGCACAAACTCTTAAAGGAAAGTCCCTAATAGGAAAGTCACATTGTGGTTTGTTTTTTTTTTTAAGCAAGATGCTGTCTGAGCCCCCCCTCCAAATAATGGGGTAATAGCATGTGTCATTCCAGAAGCCATGGGCAGAGTGCTTCTTTCATCAGTGCACTCTTGCTAGGCATGAAATGCTCTGTGAAGGATTTTAAGAGCCAAATGTATATGTGCCTAATGAGACACAAGGGGCCTGGTCTGTGGCTGGGGAGAAATGGCTTTTAGCAGCAGATGCAGACAAAAGTATTGGATTTCAGTCTACAAACAGTCAAAGGCATAAAAAAAAAAAAAAAAAAAAAAAAGAGACTCTAGTCCCAAATGGAGGAAGGAGGTGTTGGAATTTAGAAGGCTAAACAGCTGTAGCCTGTTTATGTTAATCTGTTGTTAGAGGGTTGGAAATGCAGCAAAAAGAACCCAAGAGTGTAAGAAATCCTTTATAAAAAAGATCTGAAGTCAACCAAGACAAAAAGAAATGCAGCATTTGTCAGTAGGTTTAGGTTTGTATGGAATTCACCTGAAATATATTAGGAGGTTCTTCTGAGTGTGGTCAGAAAACACTCAAAGATCACAGAATGGAAAATGAAATCATTCAGGTACCTCCTGGTATCATAAATTTGAGTGTCTGAAACCTGTGTTCCAAAGGTCTTGGAATATCACAGGATATTAAGGAGTTGGAAGGGACCTCAATAGATCAAGTCCAATTCCCCTGCCAGAGCAGGACCAGAGAATCTGGTACAAGTTTCACAGGAACACATCTAGACAGGGCTTGAAAGGTTCCAGAGAAGGAGACTCCACAACCTCTCTGGGCAGCCTGTGCCAGTGCTCTGGGACCCTTACAGTCAAGAAGTTTCCCCTTGTGTTGAGGTGGAACCTCCTGTGCTGCAGCTTCCATCCATTGCTCCTTGTCCTATCCCAAGGAGCAAGTGAGCAGAACCTGTCTCCCCCTCTCACTATCCCAAGGAGCATCTCAGTCTTCTCCAGACTAAACATCCCCAGGTCCCTCAGCCTAGTGGGATGTGTCCCTGCCTATGATGGGAGGTTGGAACTAGGTGATCTTTGAGGTCCCTTCCAGCCTAAACCATCTATAATTCTTTATCTCCCTTTTTCCTTTGTGATCTGGTGAAAAGGCTCCAAAGAGAAGTTTCCATGAGGGAGAGAGCCTTGTGCTGAACCTCAGCTCTGCTCCCCTTTGAGTACATCCCAGTGAAGAGCAGTCTGGGGGATGAATATTTGAGGGCAGCTCTTTGTAAGCCTCGTGACTTTTAATTTATGGTCTAAGCAAGCCAGGATGAAAACTTCTGGGTTCATCTCTTGGTGCTCTGAAAAATCCAGATGAAAAAAATAACAAGAGGAATGCAGGATGGGGGGTTTCAAATCTGTGTGCTGCCTGTTATGAAATATATTACTTTTTTGGGTTTATGGGTGGTTATTTTCCTCACAATTACAGTGGATGCAAAAATAGCTCTCATACTTCAACAATTTGGAATCCATAGATGCTTTTGGTTCTAGCATGGTGAATACAACATAAATGGAGCTGGCTTGCTTTTTTTAGGTAGATACAGCTGCAGTTGCCTTTAGATATTCAAAGGCACTAACCTCTGTAAAATGCCATTTAAGGAATATATCTAAAAATGTTTCCTGGAGTCTTGTAAACCAGGAAGGGCTTTCAGATGTCATCCAGCAGATGAAAAGGCTGAATGTGGAGCAACTGTAAAGCTTGCAATAAGAAACTGGGTTTTGAAAGCTGAAGGGCTGAGGGCAGCTGCTCTGACCTTACTCTAGATGTAAAGATTTAGCTGCTACTGCTATGGAAAATCCTATGTTAATTGTATTAGAGCAGAAGGTTTTATCTTTATTGTTCTTTATTTTTGTAAATGTAGTTTCTTTGCTATTGAGGAACAACCATCCCAAATTTAAAACCTATTATTATTTTTTTTTCTATGAGGATTTTGGTGGTACCTAAAGGATCCCAAGGTGCATTTGTTCTTCTTGTAACCCATTCAGTGAAGGCTGAAGAGGCAAATAGGTGTTTGGATCTCGTGCAAGGAGGTTGGTGCTGAGCTGTGATAGCCACAGGAGTTTATCTTTGTAGCTGAAGTATCTTTTGAGCACTTTTCTCCTCAACCCTTGTTAACCAGGGATAAAAAAACCTGTGTTGAGTTACTCCATTGGCTCTCTGACAGCTGGGAAACTCCCTGATCCCGAGGTTATTCCTTGTGAATCTTGTTCTGCTGGTTCCAGTGCCTCTTCATGTGGCTGTGACAGGATGAGGTACCTGGATTGAAGAACTGGATCCACCATTTCCATGCCTTTGTTCTGCAAAGTGTGTACATGAGAATGGATAATGGATAAGATATGGAGACCTACAGGCTTGAGTCCTGGTATAAAAAAGAGCAAATGAATGGGGGAAGGAAAAAAAAAAAAAAAAGGAATTAAGAATACCTGAATTTGCATAATTTCCATTAATAAAACATTCTTTTTATCTCAAGAAAATGGAGCATTAGCTCCATTTTGAACAGGGGATATTAACAGCCTGTTTGACCGTTTTATTTTTTTTTTCCTCCCCCCTCCCTGCAGTCTGACAGGAAGCAGCAAGTGATTGCAGAGCAGAAAACTGTGCTACAACAAACACATTCCAGCCATTCCTTCACCCACCATTCTCCTGCCCGGAATTAAGGGGAGGCACAGGAAGGGAAAGTGCCAGAGAAGCTTACATCACTGCAGCTTTTCCAGCAAAAAAAAGTAAACAAATGCACACAGCCCTGTCAAACACACACTTTGTGGTGTTCTGCAAAGCTGGGGATGTTTACCCTTGGTTTGTAAATCAGCCTCTGGAGCAGCCTTTGGGTCTAGAAGGGTTGCAGATGCTGGCTCTGTCCCAGGCTGCAGAGATTTCTTCCTATGCAAACATTTTTCATCCTCTTGGCTAAGGCAATATAGGCAGAGTGGGACAAAATACAGTCCGGGTTAAGGCAGCATCTTCTGTCCCTGGGTGGCTTTGCATGGAGAAGAGTGGGACCCTGCAGAAGTCTTTCAGGTGGCATCACAGAGCCAGGAGAGTAGTGATGGCATTGCCAGGTCACNGGGTTGGAACTGGATGATCCTTGAGGTCCCTTTCAACCTTACCATTCTATGATCTCCAGTCTCAATCTCCTCTCTTCAAGTTCATGTTAATAATTTAAGGTGAATCTTGTAGAGCAGGGTTCTAGGTTGGACTCGGTGCTCCTGAGGAGCTTTTCCAACCTGGATGTTTCTGTGATTCTGTGGTCCCTTCCTGGCAATCATTTAACCTGATGGCTGTATTTGGCTTAGTGGCTGCAGAAAGCTTAATACTGAAAATGGCTACTGAAAGCTTCATCCTGCAGCCAAGAGAACTGCTTCTGTAATGGTTGTGTCTCTGCCTTTCCTGGTGATTCTGCAGCCCCAGATTTTCACAGCTAACTTTCTACCCCAGCAACTTTCTGATTGTCTTTCTGATTGAGATTGCTGATACGTGGGTACCAGTAGTGATGTGCAAACCAGGAACTCAAAACTCTGACTTCTTCCCTTTGTCTGTCCCTAACTGTGTTAAAACCCTTCAATTTCCAGATTTGATGGTGAGAAGGCATCCCAGTGGCTGTCATAATGCAGAGTATTTCACATGACTTCAAGTGAATTAATGAAGAGCACTTTCCAGTGCTGTTGGACATGGCTCAGTGTAGATATTTGCCTTTTTATTGATGATGGGAGCAGAAGATGGCCAACATTGATTTATTTACCTGCTTCTGCCTTTTTTCATCACTTCTAGAGACCAGTTTGAAGCTTTCCATCTCTTTTTAGTGGCTTTTCCTTTTTTTTTTTTTCCTCTTCTTTTTTTTTTTTTTTTCCTGGCAAGATCTGTGTCTGCTTCATGTATTCCATGAATTAGCTTGATGTGGGATTTAATAATTTCCTGGTTTTGATGTATATTTTCAAACATCTATTTTTTTTTTCCCTCCCTTAGGCTTATGGTTAGAAACTACTTCTGGCTTTATTTTTCTCTGCAAGTTGCAGCCTTGCCCAGAGTGGTGCTCCTTGTCTCAGCTGACCTGTACCTGAGCAGGATGCTGCTCTGTTGGGTGACTACTCCTGTTGTCATCCGTGAGGAAAGTTTCAACATTTTAATCTGTGGCATCATTCCCACAGCTGTCATTGCTGTCTGCAAATTTATTCTCAGCACAGTGTGAAGCTTTCAGCCCTGCAGAAGGGCAACACTTTCACTTCAGATTGCTAAGGCAGGAGTTTTTATATTCAGTTTTCTCTTGAGCATAATAGAACTTGTTACCAGGTCCTCTTTATCTCCTCAGATTTAAGCTGGGTGTTTGCTGCTGAGTGAATCTGGGGCCAGTCCTGCATGAATATGTTTTTTTAGGTCCCTGAAAAGGTTTTTTTCTGGGAGATAATGAACTATTGAAGGCAGTCATCTAAAAATATAGATGTTGTTTCTTAACACAGAAAGCTTGTGTTAGCACACAGCCTGATCTAGTTCTGAGGGACAAAGAAGAATGCTGCTTTGTTGCTCTTAAAACAGAGGATTTCCTTATGTCTCCTTAGGTACTAATCGCAATCGGCTTGCCCTCACCTCCTGTAAATAGGACATGGCTCCAGCTCTTTATCTATGGTTTATGCACCCAAATGTATGTGCAGAGGCACCCATGTGCTTGCACATGTCTGGATAGACCACATCTGATGCAGGCATTTGCAGAATGCATTTGGGAGGGGAACGCAGTGTGGGGAATGCTGGTGGAAGCTGGGAGATATCTCAAAGTAGCATCTGGGATACCAAAAATCTTGTGGCTCCACAGACATCAAGAAGTAAGCCACTTCAGAAAAAAAAAAAAAAACCAACAAAAAAACCCTCATGAAAATAATTGGCAGGAGAACAAACAAAAATGTGCTGAATGAAGAAGAGGGAAGAGGAAGTACATGGCAGCAAATTCCAGAGGAGAGCATTTGCAGGCAAAGTCAGAGAGCTCGATGGCATATTGTGATTTCCAGGTTTTCTGGCTGCAGCAGTTCTGCACTTCCCAAAGTGTGTGTTCAAGCTTCCCACAGCAGTGCAGATCTTTCCTGGTCTGTTTTTCAGCTCTTTAACTCATCCTTTCTTTCCATCCTTTGTATTATGCTGTTTTTATGTCAGCCTCTTCTTTCCAAACCACCTGTGATAGTTCTTGCTCTGCATCTTGGGCCAGACATGCCCACATAGCTTTCAAATGCCAAAACCTGCATGTGGGCAGAGCTTGGAATTGCTTTTGCTGCTGCTTTAGACTGCAGGAGAGGGAGAAATATTTAATAAATACCTAGGTATCTGAAACAACAAAAAGGGACAGAGGGAGCTGGGTGTTTTTTAGCTTGGAGAGGAGGAGACTAAGGGGTGACCTCAGTCATGTTTGTAAATATGTGCAGAGTGAGTGCCAGGAGGCTGGAGCCAGGCTCTGCTGGGTGATGCCCAGTGACAGGACAAGGGGCAATGGGTGGAAGTTGAAGCATAGGAGGTTCCACGTGAACCTGAGGAGGAATTTTTTTCCCTGTGAGGGTGACAGAGCACTGGAAGAGGCTGCCCAGGGGGGTTGTGGAGTCTCCTTCTCTGGAAATATTCAAGAACCACCTGGATGCATTCCTGTGTGATCTGCTCTAGGTGATCCTGCTCTGGCAGGGGGGCTGGACCAAATGATCTTTGGAGGTCACTTCCAGCCCCTAACAGTCTATGATTCTATGATTCTGTTGATGCATAAATCCCACAAACAAGTTAATAAGGCAGCTATGAAAATACTGCCTCAGAGAGAAATGATGCTCAGGTAGCTGAAGTACTCACTGTCTGGAAGGAGCTGGAGCTGTGGGTTTATGAACTTCTGTATCTGTTGTCATCTGCTCACAGGAGGCCTTTTCAACCTTGCTTCTGTGGGCAGGAAAAGGTCCAGGAGCAGAGGGTAGAAATCAGTGGATGTATTAAAACCAGTTCTGCCAGCCTCAGACTGGTGTGAAGCAGGTGTCAGAGATGGCAGGTTCAGGACAGGGTAACTTTTTCTTTCCAAGGAACTGCAGTCCTGTTGAAGTGATGTTTTGCCCCACCAGGCAGGAGTTCTTCCTTTCCAAGGCACCATGTGAAGGCAGTGGGAAAGCTTCCAGTGCTGGTAAATCTGATGCACAATCCAGATGGCTGCCTGATGGAAATGCTTTGGTCTGGGTGGAACAGCTGGAGGAACAAGCAGAACAGGACCTCTTCCTTGCAGGCTGACCTGCATTTCTTCTGTAACTCCTGCTTTGCTTCTCCACAGAGATCCCTTCCCAATTCCCAGTTGGTCTCCTTGATAATTCTCAAGTTAAATATTTGTTCCTGCATGGTTGCAGAGCTAACAACTTTCCTGGATCCTTTCCATCTCATGTTTGAAGCTGACATCACCACAGTCTTCAGTGAGTTCCTCCTCCTCAGAGGCTGACCTCTGACACCAGATTGAGTGCTGCCTTCTAGCTTTTAACAAGGCAGGCTTGTGTTTCAGCAAGGATTGCACAGGCAGAAGACTTCTTTAATTTCAGAGATTCCTCATTTGTTGTCTTTTAGAGTTTGAAGAGAAATACTTTCTTTGAGCTGGATGTGGTATTTGTATTCTGACTCTCACCTGCAGTTTCTGCTGTGTCTGGAACCTCTGTTTCTGTCCCAGAGATTTCCCCACAGACTCTCAGAATGGTTTGGGTTGGAGGGGATTTTTAAGCACCATGTAGTCTAAATCTCTCAAAGTCTACAGGGACATCTTCCATTATAGCAGGTTGCTCAGAGCCCTGAACAACCAGACCTGCAATGGTTCCAGGGCTGGGCCTTTGACCACCCTTCTGGGCAACCTGGACCAGTGTCTCTCCATTTCTTCCTGATCTCCTGCTCCAAATCTCCCTCTTTTAGTTCAAACTATCACCCCTTGTCCTGACACAACAGGCCCTGCTGTCTGTCCCCAGCTTTCTGATCAGCCCCTGCAAGCACTGAAAGGCCACCAGAAGGTCTCCCTGGAGCCTTCTCTTCCTCAGGCTGCACAAGCCCAATTCTCTCAGCCTGGCCTCACAGCAGAGCCCTTCCAGCCCTGCCAGCACTACTGTGGCCTCCTCTGGCCTCATTCCAACAGTTCCCTGCCTGTGCTGTGCTGAGCACTCCAGATCTGGCCTCAGCACTGCGGGGGGGATCTCAGCAGAGCAGATCAGAGGGATAGGGATCAGCCCAGATTTGTGAGCTGCTTGGCTCTGTGTTGTGTGGTGGTGTTTTTTTTCCTCCTCTACTTATTTTGCCCTTTTTAATGCTCAAAGGAGTCTGGTGAAGGAGGCATTGCTTTCATTCTGTGTTTGTGGGAGAAGGAACTTATCTGTCTTAGTGATTTGCTTTTATGGTAACTCCTTTATCTTACTAAAACCAAAGTAACATTTTCTTTCCATGGCTTGGAATTGCACAATTTATATTTATTGCAGGGGGAACATAAGCTACCAGTTCCTAAAAGGGCAGAAAGGATTAATGCTCTTGCCTGAATAACTTCAAAGTATAATTTTATTTATTTATTAATCTATTGCTGAATCCTACTGTCCTTCTAGTTCAGGGATAATAAGGTCAGGCAGGAGACACATTTCCACTGAGCAGATCTCCTGAGTGTTAATTACAGAATTGTGTGATTCACCAGTGACATTGGTGTGGCACAGACATGCAGAAAATTAATACCACTCAATAACAGTTAAGAGAATCTTCCTAGAGAAACAGTTGGAGGAGAAGCTCATCTAGTGGTTGGTGTCTGGGCTGAATTGTTCTGCTCAAGCTATTTCAGTGCTTGATGTGGTGCTGAGGGACATGGTTTAGCACCAGGCTTGGTAGCATTGGAGAATGGATGAGGCTTTAGGCATCCTGATATAGGGTAGGGTGTCCCTGCCCATGGCAGGGGGGGTTGGAACTAGATGACCTTTGTGGTCCCTTTCAACCCTAACTGATTCTATGATTCTGTAATGATTGACTCCATCTTAAAGGTCTTAGAATTGTCATGGTTAGAAAAGACTTCCAAGATCATCCAGCCCAACCAGTGACTCCACACCACCATGGCTATTAAACCATGTCCCAAAGTGGCCATGGCCACAGCTTTCTTACGCATGTCCAGGGATGGTGTCCCCCCCTCCCTGGGCAGCCTGTTCCAAGGCTCTTGCAGCACTCTTGACCACTCTTGCAGCAAAGAGATTGTTTATTATGTCCAACCTAAACCTCCTCTGGCACAATTTCAGGTAATTCCCTCTTATTCTATCAGCTGATACTAGGGAGAAGAGGCCAACCCCCACCTGGCTCCAACCTCCTTTCAGGGGGTTGTAGAGAGCAACAAGGTCTTTCCTCAGCCTCCTTTTCTNAACCCATTGCCCCTTGTCCTGTCATTGCAAGACCTTGTCAATAGTCCCTCCCCAGTCTTCTTGTAGCTCCCTTCAGATCCTGGAAGGCTACTCCAAGGTCTCCTGGAAACCTTCTCTTCTCCAGGCTGCAGAGCCCCAACTCTCTCAGCCTGTTCTCATAGGAGAGCTGCTGCAGCCCTCTGAGCATCTTGATGGCCTCCTCTGGACCGGCTCCAACACTTCCATGTCCTGCTGGCTCCAGAACTGCACACAGGACTCCAGATGGTGTCTGAAGAGAGCAGAGTAAAGGGGCAGAATCCCCTCCCTTGCCCTGCTGCCCACACTGCTCTTGCTACAGCCCAGCACTCAGTTAGCTGCTAAGATTCTTTTCAGTTAACAATAAACTGTTTGCTGTTTAAATCTGTTGGTCGCAGGGCAGCATTCCAAGGGGGGGAAAAAAAAAGGTAACACCTTTGAGTGAAAACTCACCCAAACCAATAATAAAACAATCAGAACAACTCCCTCTTCTACTCTGTGGCCATTAAAAGAGCATGTGTAGGCTGCTTTAAGTGAGCCCTAGCAATCCCTGCCAGTTCAGTGCACCTTTGTGGCTGGTAGGTGCATTCATTCTTCTTACAGCACTGCCTGTAAAGCCAATTTTATGGATTAAAGAGTTCTAGCATAATGTAGGCACCTGTCGGTTTAGGGAAGCCTAAAAATATCTCCCTGACTCTAACATGTTTTGCAGCAACTTGAAGCATATGTACAATTTTGATATCTTTTAGCTTGGGTTGTGTGGTGGTGGTGGTGTGTGGTTTAAGTTTTTTTTTTTTCCTTTTCCCTCACAGTCCTTGTCTGTCACCTCAGCCAGCACAACAAGCTGTAATCTGAATAATAAAGTACATGTTGTTCATTGGCTGCCTTATTAATATGCAGCAAGGGCTTGCCATCAGCAGTTAATAATATAATATCTTGCCACTCTGCAGGGAGAAGTCAAAAGGCAGCACTTTTGCCACACTGAGAAGCAGCCAAGCTGGGCTCTGCTGCTCTTAGCGAGCTGGGTGTGATTGCAGGGGAGGGTGAGAGATCAGATTGACTGGAAAAGATGCTGAGGGAGCTCTGTTTGGTCCAGAGCTGAAGGAGAAATAGGCTTCATGGTGTCTGCAAGGGCAGAGCCAGCTCTCTTAAGCGCTGTATGATTGGAAGCTGAGGCATAGCAAGTTTCACAGTATCACAGTATCACAGTATAGCAAGGTTGGAAGAGACCTCAAAGATCATCAAGTCCAACCCACTACCACAGACCTCAAGACTAGACCATGGCACCAAGTGCCACGTCCAAACGTGCCTTGAACCCCTCCAGGGACGGTGACTCCACCACCTCCCTGGGCAGCCCATTCCAGTGGGGAATGACTCTCTCAGTGAAGAACCTCCTCCTCACCTCGAGCCTAAACCTCCCCGGGCACAGCTTGAGACTGTGTCCTCTTGTTCTGGTGCTGGTTGCCTGAGAGAAGAAAGCAACCTCCTGCTGGCCACAACCACCCTTCAGGTAGTTGTAGACAGCAATAAGGTCTCCTCTGAGCCTCCTCTTCTGAAGGCTAAACNCACAACAAGCTGTAATCTGAATAATAAAGTACATGTTGTTCATTGGCTGCCTTATTAATATGCAGCAAGGGCTTGCCATCAGCAGTTAATAATATAATATCTTGCCACTCTGCAGGGAGAAGTCAAAAGGCAGCACTTTTGCCACACTGAGAAGCAGCCAAGCTGGGCTCTGCTGCTCTTAGCGAGCTGGGTGTGATTGCAGGGGAGGGTGAGAGATCAGATTGACTGGAAAAGATGCTGAGGGAGCTCTGTTTGGTCCAGAGCTGAAGGAGAAATAGGCTTCATGGTGTCTGCAAGGGCAGAGCCAGCTCTCTTAAGCGCTGTATGATTGGAAGCTGAGGCATAGCAAGTTTCATTTAAACACAAGGAGGATTTTTTTCACTGTAAGGGTGACAGAGCACTGGAACAGGCTGCCCAGGGGGGTTGTGGTGTCTCCCTCTCTGGAGGTATTCAAGACTAGCCTGGATGTGTTCCTGTGTGATCTGCTCTAAATGATGCTGCTCTGGCAGGGGGGTTGGACTGGATGAGTTGTGGAGGTCCCTTCCAGCCCCTGACATTCTGTGATTCTGTAGGATTTGCTTGTAACCATGTAGATGGCTGCTTGCCTTGGGTTTTGTCCAGGAACTCAAACCTGCTCAAGAACCTTCATGTGGTTACTTGAGGATGTGCCTGCAGGAACACATCATGTCACACTCTTGACAGTTGGTGTCTTACTAGTGGCAACTGTTCTGGTGCAAGATATTATAGAGCTTGAGGAGGCTGAAGCATGTATAAAATTCTCTGGAGCTGAAGGCTTGGATGTGACTTTTACTCTTGCCTTGAGACAGCAAAGGAAGTAAGCACAGGTTTTAGTCCTGAGACTGAAGCAGCTGTTCTTTGTGGCCTCTCATCTTTGCCAGGGCTCTACCACAACACTGAACAACTGGCCCAGTGCTTTTGGTCCTTCTCAGGATAAGGTCAAACTTGTGAGTTTCTCTGACTTGATTACAGATGAGGTTTATGAATCTTAACACCCCACACTTGGGTCTGATGCCCACAGCAGGGGCACTGTGTTTAGGTATTTCTCTGGTTTCCCTTCCAACCCCCTTTTATGGCATTGAGCTTTCTGGCTTTGGTTGAAACTGGCTCAGAACCTCTTGGTGGAGGTTCACAGGCAGGCTGGTAGCTAATGTATTTACACAAGCCTTGTTTTCTTAGGAAATCATGCTAAAAAGCCATCACCCTGTTGATGTAACCTTTGGTGGTGTTTGGATGGGGTTAGCTCATGCTTGAGCTGCTGATTCATTCAGCAATCTGTTTGAGGAGAACTGTATCAGGGTCTGCAGATAGTGGAGTTACCAGCTTGGAGATGGGAGGCAAGAAACAGGAAGGAAATCTGAGCTCTTCTAGGTCAGAGTTTTGGTTACATTGACATTAAATCAAGAACCAGAGGAGAAAAATTGTGCAACAAGACTCTGAGTCTTGTTTTACTGGCTTGCCACTTTCTATTTCTGGGAACTCAAAATGACCTGGCTTCCTGGGCTGAGAACAGTAGTAACATGTCCTTAGTGATAGCCTTGCTTCTACTTTTTAAGCCAGCCTTTGCTACATGTGTATGACAATTTTTGACAGATGCCATAAGCCACTGTCATCTGGAAGGTGGTAGGACCTGGGACTGCATCCTGTGGCAGATGAGGCACCAAAGTGATGTTGATGAAGTCAGTGATGATGTTAGTGATACCTCTTCCACCCCCAGTAAAGCAACATTCTGGTGCTTCTCTTATACACTTCCTCATCCTTGAGATAAATATTATGGATGTGGAAGTGTTGGAGTGGGTCCAGAGGAGGCCATCAAGATGCTGAGAGGGCTGCAGCAGCTCTGCTGTGAGGACAGGCTGAGAGAGTTGGGGCTCTGCAGCCTGCAGAAGAGAAGGCTTCCAGGAGACCTTAGAGTAGCCTTCCAGTATCTGAAGGGGGCTACAGGAAGGCTGGGGAGGGACTATTGACAAGGTCTTGCAATGACAGGACAAGGGGCAATGTGTTTGAACTGGCAGAGGGAAGATTTAGACTGGATGTTAGGAGGAAGTTGTTTGCAGTGAGGGTGGTGAGGCACTGGCACAGGTTGCCCAGGGAGGTTGTGGCTGCTCCCTCCCTGGAGGTGTTCAAGGCCAGGTTGGAGGAGGCCTTGAGTGACCTGTGCTAGTGGGAGGTGTCCCTGCCTATGGCAGGGGGTTGGAACTAGATGATCCTTGAGGTCTCCTTCCAACCCTACCATTCTATGATTCTTCTTTGCCTGACAATGCCTTCAGTAGAACCTCCTCAGCTGAGGAGTCAGTAGGAATTGTGCAGTCACTTCATGATTTGGAGGGCTGGAAGTGAAGGGATATGTTAGAAAAGAAGCCAGGCTTCCTAGCCTGCTCGCTGCTGGGCTGCTTTCCTGTTTGAAATACATCATTTGAGGAGCAAAAAGATCAATCTCACTCAACACATGTTTACAACAGACTTCAGGGCCATTCACCACGTGGAATCAGATAATTGTTTTGCTTGGAAAAGCCCTCTAAGATCATCCAGTCCAGCCAGCATCCTTAACACCACCACGGCCATTAAACTGTGTCCCCAACTGTCATGTCCCCATATTTCTTGAACATCTCCAGGGATGGTGACTCCACCAGCTCCCTGGGCAGCCTGACCACTCTTGCAGTAAATAAGCCATTCTTAATGTCCAACCTAAATCTCCCCTGGCACAATTTCAGGCTATTTCTTCATCCTACCACTTCATACTAGGTGGAAGAGACCAATATCCACCTCACTCCAACCTCCTTAAAAATAGCTGTAGAGAGGTGCAAAGTAAGCAAACAATCACAGAATGTCAGAGGCTGGAAGGGACCTCCAAAGCTCATCCAGTCAACCCCCCTGCTAGAGCAGGTCACACANCAGCCTGGCCAGGTCTGGCTGAATGGCAGCACAGCCTCCTGCTGTGGCAGCCACTGCACCCAGCTTGGTGTTATCAGCAAACTTGCTGCCAGTGCCCTCTGTGCCCTCATCCAGGTCATTGATGAATATATTGAACAGAACTGACCCCTGTTGGACCCCAGTAGCCACAGGCCTCCAACTGGACTCCATCCCATTGACGCCATCCCGATAATGCAGTGTTGAAAAAGAAGTGAGATGTACATGCAGGAGGAGTAGTTTTTCCATCATTTAACCTCTTACCCAGCTAGAGTAGTTGTGAGAGAGGCTCCACAGAACTCAAAGAGCTGCTGAACATGAACTTGAAGGGGGGAAAGGGAAAAAAAAAAAAAAAGATGAGTCAGGGAAATGCAACAGCAGGAGAACTTGTGTTCACACACCTTTATGGCAAGGCTGGCAGGTAGGAAGCTCTTGTTTGATGCCTTCTGTGTTAGTAGAAATCCCACTTGTAAATTTTTTTTGGAGTAGGCAAATCTACCAATTTCTTCCTCAGTCTTTCATCTTTCAGGGCATTGAAAATTGGATTCCTACTTTTCAATGTTTGGCCTTGGTCAAACCCAACACTGTTATGCACAGTTCCTGATGATTTCTTAGAGCTGGATGCTTCTCATCTGGTTTTGATCAGCATGAGAGGCTTTCCCTGCCCCTTCTGCTCATTTCTACATAGTATGGAGACCAGCTGGTTCCTGTTTCTTCTTGCCCTGCCCAAGCAGTGACTTTTACCATGGTTCACGTTGACTTCTTGCTCAAAGAAGCTTTTTTGCTTCTTTGTTCTGCATGTCTCTGAAGTGAAAATCTAAGTCACTTCCTTGCAGTTCTAATCAACCCCATCCCACAGAGTAAAATTTCACTTTGTGACAGCCTATAAAACATCTTGTGGTGACATCAGTTACCTGTCACCTGGCTTTTTCAAAACATTCTTCTTTCTCAGAAGTGAGTTGTACCCCATTCCATATCCTTCCCTCTCCTATTTACTGTGTGGCTCTAACTTGCTGGATGATGCAGAAAAGAATCATAGAATCAAACAGATTGGAAGAAACCTCCAAGCTCATCCAGTCCAATCTATTACCCAGCCCTAGCCAATCAACCAGACCATGGCAGACATCCAGTCTTGTCTTGAACACCTCCAGGGATGGCAACTCCTCCACCAATGAATTAAGATTCATTGCTGTGTTTTCTCCTCTGCACACAAATCAGCTACACATTGACCTGGGATTCTTGATTCATAGGTGTAAGGAAATCATCTGAATATTTCCTTAGCCTGGAGAAGAGGAGGCTCAGAGGAGACCTTATTGCTGTCTACAACTACCTGAAGGGTGGTTGTGGCCAGCAGGAGGTTGCTTTCTTCTCTCAGGCAACCAGCACCAGAACAAGAGGACACAGTCTCAAGCTGTGCCAGGGGAGGTTTAGGCTGGAGGTGAGGAGAAAGTTCTTCACTGAGAGAGTCATTCCCCACTGGAATGGGCTGCCCAGGGAGGCGGTGGAGTCACTGTCCCTGGAGGTGTTCAAGGCACGTTTGGACGTGGCACTTGGTGCCATGGTCTAGTCTTGAGGTCTGTGGTAATGGGTTGGACTTGATGATCTTTGAGGTCTCTTCCAACCTTGCTGATACTGTGATACTGTGATTTCAACCAATATTAACACTGAAAAAGACATGGTAAGAGATTACAATATTTAGTCCCACCTTAGATGGAGCTCTGGGTTATTTTTCCTTTCTTGACTCCTGGGAAGAACTCTGGTTCCAAAATGAAGCACCTATTATGTGCAGAGGAAAAATAGACAGTAAACAGAAATCACAGAACATTAGAGGTTGGAAGGCACCTCCAGAGGTCAAGTCCAACCTCCCTGCTAAGGCAGGATCCCCTAGGGTAGTTCACACAGGAATGCATCCAGGTGGGTTTGGAAAGCCTCCAGAGAAGGAGACTCCACAACCTCTCTGGGCAGCCTGCTCCAGGGCTCTGGCACCCTCACTGCAAAGAAGTTTCTCCTCTTGTTGAGCTGAAACCTTCTCTGTTCCAGTTTGTAGCTGTTGCTCTTCATCTTAATTGCTGCTGAGCACTGAAAAGAGCTTGGCCCCAGGCACTGACACCCACCCCTCAGGTATTTGTACACATGGATCAGATCTCCTCTCAGTCTTCTCTTTTCCAGACGGAACAGCCCCAGGAAGAAGTGACAGGGCAAGGGGAGATGCTCAGATCCCCCAGTCAGGGGTCTGTGTTGGACTCTCTTCAACAGGTTCCTGTCTCTCCTGAACTGGGGAGCCCAAAACTGGACACAGTATTCCAGGTGTGGTCTCAGCAGGGCAGAGCAGAGGGGGAGAAGAACCTCCCTGAACCTGCTGGCCACACTTTTCCTGATGCACCCCAGATCTGATAATATAACTTGATTCTATCCGTCTCTGTGTAACCTCTGCTAGTAGCTGAGTATTTGGCATTCTTTTAGCCATTGCAAAATGTGGAATAACTGAGGAAGTTTATAAATTGATTGTGATAGTCCTGATTCATCTGGAGAAGGCTTTAAAGACTCTGCAGCAATGAATTTACTGCAATCTGGATCCTTCCAGTGCTGTATCAAAACTGCTGAGGGACGTTTGCACCAGCCAGGGCAAAACACAACTTCATACTGAGAAGATTTTTGAGTCTTTCACCTTTTACCTTTAATCAAAATTTGTTGCCCAACTTTCTGTAGGCATCAACAGAAGAAATAAACTTCAAAAAAGGAGTTTGAATAAAGCTCAGGCTGAGTGTTGAAACTGGCTTTGTTCTGTGCTCTGTTGTGAGTGCTGCCTAAGAGCATTTTTCCTTCTATTTTGCAGTTTGGAGGGAAAGCCTTTTGCAGGAAAAATGACTGAACTAGTTAATATTTATAGTTATTCCCATCAGTAGGACACAGCTGGAAGACCTTGCTTAGGAAGTATCACACAGACTCAAACACCTATTGCTGTTAGAGATCTGGCTGGGTCCAAGAAAGAAGGAAGAGCTTTCTTTCTGCTTGTCCATGCAGAGCCAGCTGAAAAGAGCATATTGCAGTATTTTCATTGCTTTAAGTAGCAGGGATAGGCTTGTTTCCTGTAACAGGATTGCATGGATGCATGTGGTAAAGGTTACCCTTGAGATCTCCTGAGACAGGTGTTGGTGCTTCAAACTCGTCTTGGAGGAGGGGCAAAAAAAAAAAAAGGCTAGGCAAGAGGTACCAGAGGTGGTTGAGGCTGATTTTTGGTGGTAGAGAACATCTTCAGACTAGGGATTCTGCAGAGATGATGGTGAGTGGGGACAGCAGAAACAACATTAGAGCAAGGATTTCAGAGAGAAAGAGAACAGAGAGCTCTTAGCTTTGACCTTGTCCAAACATTTATTTTTTTTTAATTCTGAGTTCTTATCTGCTGTGAACATGTGTAAGAATGGTGAATGGGAAATGCAGGCAGAAGGGTGCCTGGTGTTGCTTCTGGCCCGAGGCAAGTTTGGCCATAGAACAGAGAATGGGAAGTAGATTGGTTAATGCTGATTGCAGCAGTAACTGGGGAGTTGTTCTGTTGGCTGGGGGCAGGAAGTTCCTTGGCCCACGGCTGCTGGATGACAGCAATGCTCCTTTGTTTCCAGCTGAGGAATCTGCTGCTTCTACCACAGGCAGAATTGCTCAGATAATAAAACTTGCAGCTTCTGTGGGAGGAGAAGAATGTTTCAAAGGGCTAAAATGAGCCTCCTTCTGGCTTGTGACTCTGAAAGGAAGGAGGGTGCTGCATGCTTGTACAATGGTCTCACTGTGTCTGGTGGCTTGCAAGCCATCATGGAGTTGGTTGGTGCTCCTCTGCCAGGTTTGCTTGACCATCTTCATTTGAGGTCCCTGGGTTTTAATGATCTCAGATGATATTTGCTAATTGCTGCTGTTTTGTCTAAGCAGCTTTCATGTTCTTAATAGTTCCTTAATTTTATTCTGCCTATGAAGCTGAACTGGTGCTTATGCTGTTGGATTAGAGGTATTCTCCAAAGGGGGGGAGAAATCTTCTCTGATGCTTTCCATGTTACAGTGCAGAGGTCTCTATTGTGCTTTTATGGGGCTGACACAGTATCTTCCATCTCCACCATCACTTCTGTAAGCTTCAAGACTCTTTGACTTAATTTTGAGCCTGCATTCTCAACTCTCTGGTCCTCTACCTCCCAGATAACTTCCCTATTCTTACTGCCCATATATTTCAAATTCTGTTTTCAGAACCTACATCAGCTGGAACTTGGCAATTTCAGTCTCCCTTGGAATAAAAAACTGTACTTAGAAACAGACCTGGTTGTGAGGCCACATCACTTTGTAACAATTGACTGTAAAGACAAACTCCATGTGAATGCCTTCCATAGAATCGTTAGAGTTAGAAAAGGGCTGCAAGATCATCAGGTCCAACCATTAACCCAGCACTGCCAGATCACCACTAAACCATGTCCCTGGCACCACATCTACAGAATCACAGCATCATGCAGGTTGGCAAAGCTCCTCAGGATCACCAAGTCCAACCTAGAATTCTACTCTACAAGATTCACCTTAAACCATAGCCCTTAGCACCACATCCAAACCACCCTTAAACACATCCAGGTTGGGTGACTCCACCACCTCCCTGGGCAGTGCATTCCAGTCCCTGATCACTCTCTCCATGAATTTTTTTTTCCCCTAATGTCCAATCTAAATCTCCCCAGTCTCAGTTTGAGGCCATCCCCCCTTGTTCTGTTCCACTTATCTGTGAGAAGAGCCCAGCAGCAACCTCTACACAATATCACTTCACTTAGTTGTAGACAACCATGAGGTCTCCCTTCAGCCTCCTCTTCCTCAAACTAACCAGCCCCAGCTTCCTCAGTCACTCCTCATCAGATGGTTATGTGCTTTGAGGTACAATCCAGCTCAAAGTTTCTGGGCTGATGAAAAAGGTCAATATGAGCCTGCAGTGTGAG
>WBNM01043841.1:0-12257 GCA_013399055.1 Ramphastos sulfuratus | reverse complement strand
AACTCCCAAACCATCAGAAAAAGCTATTTTGATTTAAGTATGTTTTACTTCCAGTGGCAAGTCAGTTCTATATAATACTTTAATACACTGAAATGTAAAATGGACATAGGTTTGTAAACACAGATATTGTTTCCATTGCATAGATGCATGCACAAGTACTGTGGGGAAGGACACATTCTAAATCTGTAATAAATACTGAGATTTTTGAGCAAATACTTGACAAAAAGGGCAAACACTCTGTCCAATTTTTAAGTGCTTTGTGCCTCTCTGCTTCTACAACCTGCTGCAGAATCTTAATATTCAGGGCATCCATTTCTGGCCACCCAGCTGTCATGTCCACACCAGCTGTGTGCACTGTTGCACAAACCAGGACAGCTTGGAAGATCTACGTAGACAGTGTTCATGCCTCCCAGTCTGTACTCAGCAGATGCCATACACATGTGCAGACAGAATAACAACAACCTGAGGACTGCAGCATGAAACCAGTTAATGACAGAAAAAAGGGAAATTTGATAGCTTTTTGTGAGCTTTGACAGCAGGTGCTATCTCAGTGGCTTTCCACAGAAGGCTTTCCACTCTTGAGGAAGAATACTTAGACCACTTTGGGCTACAAGTGTTGTGTAAGGCAGCTACAACATAGGGTCTGGGGTTGGCCACTCAGTAGAATTTTGTATCGCATTTACTTCTAGACACTGTCTGTCATGGAACATCTTTTTGTTGAGATGGAGACAAACTCAGAATTATGCATTAAGAACTATGGCCTAATTCACTAACAAGCACACTAAAGCACACTATGAAACCTTCAAATTTTTGATGTTATGAATAAAAAGCATTCAGAAGGCCTTGGTGCTTTGCATTAATTCCTGTGCACTAAGTCTCAGAAGTTGCACTGGGGTTACACAAGCTGTTCTTTCCTCTAATTGATGACCATGGATCAAGCAGTTACCTTTTATTTTCTCTCCTTGCTCCTCTGGGATCTTTACAGAGAGGATTTCAATCTTCCTGGCATACCAGGGGAAGCAATATAAGGAAAGCACCTTGATATTTTTACAATAAAGAGAGTTAAGATAGAGTTGATAGATAAGGAATGATACCTAAGCTTATTTTCAACAGTCCTTAGAAACAGAATATATATATGTATTGGCAGGTTCCCAAAAGAATGTGTCTTGAGGCTATCCATCGGTGCTGGGGTGGAGCCTTGGTACCTTAACATCTGAGGCCACAAATATTTCTTTTGTGGTGGACAGATGACTCAAACTAGCCAAAGGGATATTCCATAGCATAGGATATGATGCCCGGAAGTATAAGCTGTGAGTTGACGAAGAGGTGATAATCCCTCATCGTTCAGTAGGTGGTGAGCAACTGTATTGTGCATCACTTGTCTTTCCTGGGTTTTATTTGTCCCTTTGTTATATTCCCTTCTGTTGTTGTTGTCATTATTATTGTTGTTGTTGTTGTTGTTATTTTGTATTATAAATGTTATTATTATATTTTATTGTATTTCAGTTATTAAACTGTTTTTATCTCAATTCATAGTACTTTTTTCCCCCCCCCCCAGTCTCCTCCCAATACTACTGGGAGTGGGGAGGAATGAGTGAGCAGCGACGTGGTGCTGGCTGGGGTTAAACCTCAACAGATGTGAAAAATACCCTGGCAGCCCACATCACACTGATTGCACCTGAAGAGTGACATAAGGGAAAGATGGAAAAGAGATGAGTGAATGCTGGGAAACAGTGGTCCCCATGGGGGTAGCTCATCAAACCAGGTACTTACCAAACTCAGTTGTTCCCAGGTATGTGGCCTCTTACACTTTCAAAGAAGTTTCCCTCCCTGCCATGAGCCCTAAGCTCACAACTGGAAAGAAACATGACATCACCACTTTTCCACCTGGGACACAGGTGCATTGGAAAAATCTTTTAGGGTCATTTTAGTTGGCTTTGAGAGAAGGAACAAAGTGACCTTAATGCATTTCAAGGTCTAATGTCACAGACACAAAAGCAGAGTGTTAGAAGGATTCCTTTTGTTTTGAAGAGGTATACACTGATGTGTTAACAAATCCCTCCAACACAAAGCCATGCACCTCTCTGCAACAGAGTTCTTCAAGTATGGGAACTTTACAAATCACCTTATATTAGCATTGTCAGAAAGTCAGTGTGCCTAATCATATGCTCATTTGCCACAGGAGTTATCCTTGGGTCCTAGCAAATGGTGTACTTGTTTGAGTGCTCAGTGTATNATATATAAACTTAGCTTGGAAATTGAGAAAATTGCTTAAGAAGTTCTGTCAGAGTATATAACAGTTCGCTTAATGGTGCTTATTGTGCAGTGAAATGGTTTCCAAGGAGAATGCCAAGCCTGAGGGATGTTTTCCAGCTTCATCCCATACCAATCTTAACATGCTACCAAATAGGTATTGTATACTCAGGGCTTAATGGAGGGCTTAATTGACTCTCAGGGAGCCAATCTACATTGTTTTGCTTGGGTTGTACCCATCTTTTTTGTTTGTTTGTTTGTTTGGTTTTGGATTTTGGTTTTGGGTTCGGGTTTGGGGTTTTTGGGTTTTTGGATTTTGGGTTTTTTTTGGTATAGGGCACTGAAAATAAGTGTTTGTCATTTTCCAGACTTTTGACAAGACAAAGGCCCTGGCATCCCTCTCCTGTGGGGGACTGAACAGCCAGAAGGCAAGGAGGACAATGTCGGGGGCAAAAGTGTCTAAGCAATCTGTTGTGCTGCCTCAGCTCTAAGGCTTACCCATGTGAGCAGAGCTCAGAACTATCCTGATGCAGGAAGTGCATGGCACCTAGTACCCATGGGAAGCACAAGGAAAAGTGGAAACCCGTGGAGTTTGTTGTTAGCAGTACTACAAAACAGCTTACACGATCATACAGCTGTTTGGCAGGTGGCTTTGTGACCATACTATTTTCACCAGCATTTAAACCACTTGCAATCTCACCCTGACCTTTAGATTTTGGTCCATGCACATACTGACTTAAAACCGTATAATTATACTGGGCTGCATATNAAAAAAAAAAAAAAAAAAAAAAAAGACCAAAAAACCAAAACCAAAACCAACAAAAAAACCAAACAGTTACACAAAAAAGCCAAAAGGCCAGCAGAGATCTAATTGAAAAAAAGGACTATTCCCCTTATGCACAGCACATATCAGACAACTCATATTATGCTGTCATAAAAAGCATTTTTTCTCAGTGCTGCCAGACATAATTGGGATACTGATGGTCCTCATAGTATGCCCTCCTAGCACATCCTCTTAGCACAGTCTGACTTGCAGGAATGGACAGGATTCAGATTTGGCTCTCCCTAAATGAATATATAATTAATGGAGATAGTTCTTGATGGGTATCTGNGGTTTGGGGTTTTTGGGTTTTTGGATTTTGGGTTTTTTTTGGTATAGGGCACTGAAAATAAGTGTTTGTCATTTTCCAGACTTTTGACAAGACAAAGGCCCTGGCATCCCTCTCCTGTGGGGGACTGAACAGCCAGAAGGCAAGGAGGACAATGTCGGGGGCAAAAGTGTCTAAGCAATCTGTTGTGCTGCCTCAGCTCTAAGGCTTACCCATGTGAGCAGAGCTCAGAACTATCCTGATGCAGGAAGTGCATGGCACCTAGTACCCATGGGAAGCACAAGGAAAAGTGGAAACCCGTGGAGTTTGTTGTTAGCAGTACTACAAAACAGCTTACACGATCATACAGCTGTTTGGCAGGTGGCTTTGTGACCATACTATTTTCACCAGCATTTAAACCACTTGCAATCTCACCCTGACCTTTAGATTTTGGTCCATGCACATACTGACTTAAAACCGTATAATTATACTGGGCTGCATATTGATTACACTTGCAAATTCCCCTCCCCACCTGCTTGTATTATTCTGAAATTATGCAGCATACTGTACTACATAGTCTTCCCCAACCTGCTAGAGAGCTGTCTAACACACAGGCATGTGCCTAACCTTCCTCACACCTCTCATCCTCCAAAACTATGGCAGGTTGCTCACATGTGTAACTGGAACCATTACTTTTACTTGCATACTTCACTAACGGCTTCCTGTGTTTCCTATCAACTGCCTGAAGCACTACTCAGCTTGGAACAAGAGCTTGTTTGTGAGGCAAAAGCATACCTTATTTTCTCTGTTGAGAAATGCCCCAAAATTCCGTGGGTTTTTTTTTTTTTTTTTTTTAGCCAAAAATATTTCTGTGGATTATCTAAGGGCTTACTGTGATCTGCAGGCTTCCAGTCCGTGTTACCTGCCAGGGATATGATACTATACATAGTCTGGATATGTTTGTGTGGCTTTTTTCTAAATCATGTACTTTACAAGCATGGCTAACAGCAGGGCAAATACAAATGCAGAAGTGACAATTCATTGGATCTCGTGTGCTGCAAAGGGAATGGTTAACCAAATGCAGACATGTAATTCTCAACACTGTCATTCCTATGGTGTGTGGTAATGCCACAGTGCTATCCACACAAGCTCCCTGAGCGCTACATACCAGAGCACATGCTACACACCCATCACAGGGATGAGTGATGCCTTTGTGACTTGCCTCAGGTCCCCTGAGCAGCTGCACTGGAGTGAAATGCTCTGAATCCTTGTCACTGTTCCAACTCCACTACATTGCTATGCCTCCATGGTTAGCTACTCTGCTCCAGCCACCTCCAGCGCCTTACATACTCTCTGCCCCATTATACATGTTAAAATACCCTTCAGCTATGTGCAAGGGACTGTATTTCATAGTTAATAGCTGTTGTAGGTTTAGGACTAATTGGTCTACCATAGAGATACAGATCTTCCAGAGACTAAAAGGTTTCCAGAGGGAGGCACAGGACACCGTAATCTCTTATTCTATTCTCTCTTCCTGTGTTTCCCTATATAAAGGGCAGACAGTCCAGTCACACTGTCTCCCTCCTCTCTCCTCTGAGTGGGCAGTTGCTGTTATCACTTTGGTTTATGGGGGAGTGCCTTCTGTGGTCCTTCTTGGCAGGCTATTTTCTAGCTGTGCAGTGAGGCCTGGTGTGGGGGGCAGAGGTTTGTCTGTTTGAGCTCTNTGATTTTACAAAGTGCGGTGGGGCAGGGAACTCCCAAACCATCACAATTCTTAATGTACATATATGCTTCTGTCTTGCTACCTTTTGCATATTGCTCACTTTTGCAAATAGTATTTCCATTTAACATTTAGTTCTGCATGTGTGTGTTTATTTACTCCTTTGGGATACATTCTTTCTGTCCTTTCTCCCTGGGCAGCTCGTGTCTCAAACCAGGACAACAGCCCATTCATTTCCACCAAAAATAACAGATTGATATTTTACTGACCTGCCAACAGGCAGGAACTAATTAAAAGTGATATGCTTTCATTTTCTGCTTTGAAAGGAACAAAAATCTGATATCCTAAGAAACGAAAAAATCCAAGTAGGGAAGAATAAAAAAATTTTAAGGACATAATCTAATTATCAATACCAGTTTAACTAGTGGATACGTATTCAACTCCTGTTAGCACAACGCTTCCCTGATGTTGAAGGTTTCCAACAGAAAAATAATACCAATGTTCCTCAGATCAATTTTAACTTTTGACTCTTTCCAAACCTTTTCTAATCTCTGTCTACTGCAGACAGAAATCAATAATGGCCACGCTGATCCTTATAAGGAAGTTATGTAGTAATAGCAATAAAAAAAAAAAAAAAAAGTCACTTCATGGTTTTTGTTGGACAAATATAAGAGAAATCAGTGTCTCCAAATGCAGCTGCAAATAATCTACACAGAGTATTTTTCAGGTTCCTATTACAGATTATTGGAGCTACGCTGGGAACTACAAGATGGTATCATAGAGGGCCATAGCAATTTTGTAGGGATGGTATGCAGGCTGTCATATCAGTCCCTATATAAATAGCTAGTAGTCTCTTCTTGTCCTATTGTCTCATTTGTTTCTGCTTCTAACATTTTTCCATTGGGGCTCTTCCGACTCTAAGTTCTGTTTTAAAATACAGAAAAATGAAAAATAAAGACAATAGTATAAAAACTTACTTAAAGCCTCCTGAGATCTGTTTCCTCTCACGCTGCTTGTGAATACTGCTTCTGTAGTATTCACGCTTGCAATTGGACCACAAGAAATCTTAAAATCTGAAGTTCTTGCAGTATTGCAAGCCTGAAAAATCAGAAAAATCAAAACTTTAGCAAAAAGCATCATCAAACATAAATGGCATTTGTGTCAACTTGTTCACCTGCAACATTTTGACAGACTTCACTGAAGAAAGTGTCAGTCAGGACAGAAAAGAGGAGTATTATCCCAGCTTCACACAACTTTGAGACTGTATCACATGAGAAATACTATGAAAGATTAAAAGAACAGGACAATGTGTTGATGGTCTTGACCATATAATTTCCTCTAAAATAGTACCAAGAGCCTATTCTACAGTGACAGTAATGTACTTCATCTTTTCCTTACCCGACTTAACATTGGCACAGACAGGTACATTCTTGCACAGATACTGCCATGTTTTGCAGTAAACTAGTCTGAGGTCTCACAGAATCACAGAATCACAGAAACATTTAGGTTGGAAAAGACCCTCAGGACCACCAAGTCCAATTGATAACCCTACTCTATAAGATTCACCCTAAACCATATGCTGAAGCACCATATCCAAACAACTTTTAAATATATCCAGGGTTGGTGATTGAACCACCTCCCTGGGCAGCCCATTCCAATGCTGGACCACTCTTTCCCTGAAAAAATGTTTGCTAATGTCCAGTCTAAAGCTACCTAGTCGCAGTTTGAGGCCAGTCCCTGTTGTTCTATCACTGTTTACCCATGAGAAGTGACCAGCGCCAACCTCTCCATGACATCCTTTCAGGTAGCTGTAGAGAGCCATGAAGTCTCCTCTCAGTCTCCTCTTTTTCAAAAAGCCCCACCTTCTTCAGTCACTCCTCACATGATTTATTCTCCAAGCCCAGCTTCGTTGCCTTCCTCTGCACTTGCTCCAGCACCTCCACATCCCTACTGTAATGAGGTGCTTAAAATTGAACAAAATACTCGAGGTGTGGCCTCACCAGAGCCGAGTACAAGGGGACAATCCTTCCTGCTCCTGCTGGACAGAGCAGTTCTAATACAAGCCAGGATGCCATTGGCTTTCGTGGCCACTTGGGCACACTGCTTGCTCCTATTCAGTTGCTTGTCTATTACAATCCCCATATCCTTTTCTGCCAGACAGCTTTCCAGCCACACTTCCCCAAGACTGTAGCGTAGCTTGGGGTTGTTGGGGATCAAGTGCAGGACCTGGCATTTGGCCTTGTTGAACCACATGCCATTAACATTGGCCCACTGATCCAATCTATACAAGTGTCTTTGTAGAGCCTCCCTACCCTCCTGATGATCAACACTTCCATCTAACTTGGTGCCATCTGTGAAATTACTCTGTGTCTTCATCAAGATCATCAATAAAGATATTAAACAGAAGTGGCCCCAACACTGAGCTAAAAGGAACACCACTTGTGACCATCTGCCATCTGGATTTAACTCCATTGACCACCACCCTTTGGGCCCTTTCATCCAGCCAGTGCTTTATCCAGCAGAGCTGTGCTCGTCCAAGCCATGAGCTTGTCCATGAGAATTCTCTAGGTAGGCAATATCCACAGCCTTTCCTTCATCCAACGGTTGGGTCATCTTGTCATAAATGGAGATCAGGTTCGTCAGGCAGGTTTATGCCCTTCATAAATCCATACTGACTGGGCTCTTCATAAAACCATGTGTGGGTTTGAGTGGCATAGCAGATCACTGAACACTGCCTTGTTTATTGTGATGACTTCATTTTGATTCCTCTCCCTGTCTCCTACATCATGAGGCTGGGTGTCAGGGGAACTGCTGGATCCAGTGCTAAAGACAGGCAAAGTAGGCATTGAGCACTTCAGCCTTCTCCTCATCCTTAGTCGCTATGTTTCCCTCTGCATCCAATAAAGGACGGAGATTTTCCCCAGTCCTCCTTTTGTTGTTAATGAATGTATAGGAAGATTTCTTATTATCCTTAATGGCTGTAGCTAGGTTGAGCTTTAGCTGTGCCTTGGCTCTTCTAATTTCCTCCCTGCATAGTTTTGCTACATCTTTATAGTCCTCATGAGAAGTCTGTCCCCTCTTCCAAAGACCATAGACTCTCCTAGGTCAACTACAAAGATTTACTTCCATGTTAACTAGCGGTCAGTTTGTCTGGCACCTTTCAGCCATATATATCCAGGGAGGTGAAAATAGTGACTGTAGTTGACAAATACACGTAAGCTGTACTGGTTGCGCAGTTAAAGTCCCAAATCACACACATTGTCAATTAGCTGCTCAAGCATAAGGACTCACAGTAATTACAAATAAAAAATGTTCAAGTCTGATATTTTAAGATGTAGTTTTTAATTCTAATATTAAAAATTAATTCTGATTATTAATTTAATCGCTTAACGTGCGTAGCTAACATAGCAACTTGTAGGGACTAGATATGAGAAGAATAACAGTAATCATAGAAATTTAGAGATTTAACACGTCCATTATGAAATCGGTGCTGCATTTCCAGTTCTAGCAGTGCCAGGCCATAGATATTTGTCAGACCAAGTGATTCTCTTTATTTGTGTATGGCAGTTTTGCTTTTGTGCACAAATATCCTTGCACTCCCACTGCTGGTCAGCTTTGCCAGCCCGTCATTTTCCTCATGCACATAGAAACCTCTCTCTTTTCTGCAGGGCACACTTCCCCAAGAAAACCTTCATTATGTTGATAGTCCATTTGCATTTATCTGCCTCTGACTTATCTGATGTTTTTGCAGGGATGGCTTGAGTTAGTAGACTTTGGGCCCTTACATGAGAGAAGAAAAATTCCTGACAGCCTGAAGCAGGCAAATTTTTTTGCAGAAATCACAGAAAATTCCATGGAAGGGCATAAGAAAGTTCACACTTGTCTGCGTTAATAACTAGTTACAGAAAAGTAGCACAGGAGCTAATAAATTAAAAACTCATGACGAAAAAGAACTGACAGAGACAGCTGCTGAATAAGTATCAGCATGACTGATACTGTCAGTAGTGTGACTTATGCAATGTGCCACCTTCAAACACAAGCAGCTGTTAAGGTTGTTGATTGAATATACAAATGTGTAATAGGAAGAGTATCTAACTTTTTACTGTGTGAGATTTGGACGAGTATAATATTTTCCGTAATTTTGCCAGAACACATTTCTGTCCTGTGCTTGCCAGATATAAGAAAGAAAGTATTTTTGAAGAATGGGCCATGAACTTAGGACTACTATCCTGATCACATTCAGAATTATTTTAATGAGCCTTCAGTAATACAAAACCAAATATTTGTGTTTCACCGGCATGCCTACTATCACATTGTGCTTTTCTGTTTTGAGTACACTTGTGGAAAACATCTTCTTTTTCCTTTTATAACAGCCAAGGAAGATGAACTAGGAGAGAATTACAGAAGAGCCAAGAATAGGAGATGATGCGAAAATACATGAGGATATTATAAAGAATATATATGTATTATTTTTCTAAATCAAAAGAAAGAAGGAAAGTAAGGAATTTGGAAGGAAGAAATTCAGAAGGAATTCAGAAGGAAGTAATTAGGAAGGAAGGAAGAAATTCAGAAGGAAGGAAGAAGGAAGGAATTCGGAGGGAAGGAATTAGGGAGGAATTTGGAAGGAGTTTGGAAGGAATTCAGGAAGGAAGAGAGGAGGTGAGGGAGGGAGGGAGGAATTAAGAAGGAAGGAATTCAGAAGGAAGGAATGAATTTGGAATTCAGAATTTGGAAGGAAGGACAGAAGAAAGGAATTCAGAAGGAAAGAAGGAATTCAGAAGGAAGGAAGGAAGGAAGGAAGGAGGGAAGGAGGGAAGGAAGGGAAATTATGAAGAGATTTGATTCAATTGTCATTTACACAGTTATAAATCATAGGATTACAGAATGCTGGTGGTTGGAAGGGACCTCCAGAGATCATTGAGTCCAGCCTCCCTGCCAAAGCAGAATCACTTAGGGCAAGCCACAGAGGAATGTATCCAGGCAGGTTTTGAAAGTCTCCAGTGAAGGGGACTCCACAAGCTCTCTGAGCAGCCTTTTCCTGTGCTCTGTCCACCTCACCATGAAGATGTGTCTTCTCATGCTGAGGTGGAACCTCCTGCTTTCTAGCTTGTACCTGTTTTTCCTTGTCCTATCACAGGGCACCGCTGAAAAGACCATCACCTTCACCTTGAATATCCCTCAGATATTTATAGACATTGTTAGGATCCGCTTTCAGCCTTCTCAAGACTAAACAGCCACTGTTATCTCTGTCTTTCTTCATAGGAGAGATGTTCAAGTCCCATAATCATTTTTGTAGCTCTCTGTTGGACTCTCTCCAGCAGATTCCTGTCTATCATGAAAGGGGAGTCCAAAAGTGGACAACACTATTCCAGATGTGGCCTTACCAAAGCATAGTCGGGGGAGGAAAAGAACCTACCTAGACCTGCTGGACTCACTTTTCTTAATGCACCCGAGGATGTCTTGGGCTCTCTTGGCCACAAGGGCACATTGCTGTCCCATGTACAACCTGCATTCCCATGGAGCTGCTTTCCATCTGATGACCCCCTCCCCGATGCAGAACTCTGCATCTGTCAGGAGAATTAACACTAAAATGATGTGGTGCTGTTCAATTGGGACCCATGAATTTGTTCAGGCTTTTTCATTTCCCATTTTCACAATTCTAGTGTGGAATCTAGATTTCAATCGGGTTTCAAAGAAAAGTTTATTTTCTTGAAAGATGCAGGCTGTGTTTTACAGAAAGGAAAAAAGGTTATAGTTTCCATGATCACATATTTCTGTGGACGTAATGAATACAGTTGTGTTGTTTTGTTTTGTTTTAATTCTTACTATATATATTCTCCCACAAACACTTTCTGCAACTAAGCTGCTGATTCCAGGCCTCTTTCTATATATCTTGTGCTTTTGGTTTCTTTGGAAATGCCTTCTGGACAAAACAAAATATGAAAGCAAACTACTGTTTGTTGCTATCACACCAAATCCCTTCCATCTAAAGCAAGCTGAATGGAATAGACAGTCATTTGGGAAACAGAAAAGGGATCCTCCACACTTACACTGCCTACAGCTCCTTCTCTTCTGGGGCAAGTGTGGCACTGGCGATCAAAGATACTGAGGGACATCAACACTGGGCTGTGGCTGCAGAACTACAGACATTCATGTGTCCAGGCCATCAGGTCTGCTAGCACTCCAGGACGGGTCTCATGGGGAAAAGTGATGACCACTCTCTGCCCTCATCAAATGAAGGGCAGCTGATGATACCAGAATGAGGCTGTATTAAGTCATCCTGTAAAAAGGGAAAGAGACAATCAAAGAGCTGAACGCAGGTTACATGCTGTTGGATTACAAAGGAAAAAATACAAAAGCTATGCCTTTGGCAGCTATCAGGGGCTTCTCAGATGACACCTGGTGGACAAAAACTAAAGAAATGAGAGTAGCCTGAGTTAACAGTGCAGGCCTATATCATTTCTGCTTTCCATTTGCACTACTACACTTAGTGATGATGTATGTAGCAGGTGCTCTGTGAACTCTGCTTATCCACCCCAGAATGAACATATAACATCCACGCATCTGTAATAGCATGGGATGTTTTTTTTGTTGTGGGGTTTTGTTTGGTTTTGTTTGGTTTGGTGTGTGTGTGAGACCTCATTTTGTGGCAAAAACAGTACAAGAAGTTAGCTCCTTGTTGGAGATTGAATGGCAGTTGCACACTTTTTATAGCCCACAATCAAGTGGCCAGGTGGAAAAGATGAACCACCAAATCAAAATTCAAATAGTAAAAATTGGACAGGAAGCACACTTGCCTTGGAAACAGGCACTGCCTATTGCATTACTCTGCATTTGGACCAAGCAGCACACAAAAGAAGGGTTCAGCCCATTTGAAATTTTGTTTGGTTGTCCACATACAGTACAGACCATGCAAAATAACTGATCGATTTAGAAAGGAAACACTTAACAATTATTTTAAGGAAATACAGAAAAACTTACCAGAAATCAACAAAGAAGTAGTGACTTCACAAGCTCGGGGTTTGGACGGGCTGGTGCATAATGTAGAATCAGGTGATTATGTGTATGTCAGGTCTGTCTCAGATGACTCCCTCAAGCCAAAGTGGACAGGACCATTCCAAGTCCTGCTAACATCCTTCAGTGTCATAAAGATAAGGAACAAGCTGCCTGGACCCACCACACCTGAGTCAAGAAGG
>WBNM01043840.1:0-18979 GCA_013399055.1 Ramphastos sulfuratus | reverse complement strand
AGGGCTGCTCTCAGCCATTCATCACTCAGCCTGTATTTGTGCTTGAGATTGTGCCAACCCAGGTGAAGTGGTGCTGATCTCAGGCTACACATTGCCTTCTGATATGATCCATTGTCTATATGTATCCTATTCACTAGCATGAAGAGACCGATTTTGTCTTATGTAAAAAAGTGACTGATACAGCATGCGTGTGGTGAGGGCTCAACAGTGAGCCTTTTATTTACATTTGTCTGCCCAGCTCCAGGTTGAACTGCCAGTACACAACCACTTGAATGAGTTTCATAGCTGTATTTTTTGGCAGTTTTGTCTCAAAGTGCACCTTTCTGACACTGGCCTTGTCAAATGCTTCTTGAGCTTTGCGCTTCTGGAGCGTGACACTGCCAGCTCCTTCGCAAAGTAGCAGCTGTGCTCCAGTATCTGCTGGTCTCTTGTGCAGTTTCTGAATCAGTAGATGGCTGTGCTTCAGTACTGTGTGTGAGAATTGGGTTTGACTGCCCTTATTTTGTTCTGTCACTGCTCATTGCACTTTGGAAGGTATGCAGGCCATGAGACTCTGTGGCTATCATGCCACCGTGCCTTCCATTTCTGTACTGCCCAATGTCACCTCTTCATCAGTCATCTTGGAGAAAAGTATCTGTAATGAAAGGAGACCTAGCCTGTGCAGTGTGATGTTCCTGTTCAGAATCATTTGAGCACTGTGCCTGTCACACCAGCTCACATGCTAAATGGAAGAAAATACTTTTCCCCCCCATATCCTTACAGTCTCTATTTTCTCTTGATTTTACCTTTTTCCTTCCTCCTTCCTCTTTCCTCTCCTTTCCTTCCCCTCCTTTCCTTCCCCTCCTTCCTCTTTCCCCTCCTTTCCTTCCCCTCCTTTCCTTCCCCTCCTTTCCTTCCCCTCCTTTCCTCTTTTTTTTTTTTTCCTTTTTTTTCCCTTTTTCCTTCCCCCCCTCCCCCCAATGTTTTGATGATTCTCAGAGTAAGGCATGTCATAACTCAGCAGTGAAATCCACTGTGCCATGGGAACCACCATCCAGTAAGGGTAATATTAAGCCCTGGCACTCTGACTTTGCAGAAGCAGGTGGATAGAGCTGCTATCCACAGAAATGGTAAGCATCTTGAGACAAAGCACACAGAGCCAAGTAGGAAAGCAATACAACATATTATTTTTGCAAATGCCTGAACTCAGTAGAATAGTGGTTCTGAAAGCATGCAACATGCTGACTGAATCTGCCTGAATGTGTGTGCAATAGCATCCATTGCTCGCTCAGCCATAACAATGAAAACTGTTCCATTTTATTCCCTCACTCCCTCCTTTCTTTCCCCTTTGCAGTGTGGCATCTTCTGTACCTTCCTCTTCGTGATCCCTTTGTAAGTGGTCTTTGCCAAATGAAAATGCTGCCTATACTAGTTACACTCAGAAATAACATTGCAGGCTGTTAATAGCATTCTATGCAGGAGTAAGCCATTGGTTTTGAAAATGTGTGCTCTACAACACTGGGCAATATGTCACAACTCTGACTACTTGAATGTGGAACACTGCTTCTGTGTTATCTCCACAGTGACACAGCAACAATATGCTGCCACTGCATATCAAATTCACTGCATATCAAATTCACTGCATATCAAGTTCTCTGTATTTCTTTCATAGTGACCTTTTGATTTTTTTTTTTTTTTAATTTTTTAAAAAATATTCACTTTGCATTTAAAACAAAACTGTCCAGAACTGTAAAAGCACTGCACATGTGTTTCTGTTGCCTGGGGGGAGTNAGAAACGTGTGCCCGGCCCAGGGATGTTCTTCTGTGGAGTTGCTCTGTGGGAGTTGCTCCTGGAGTTCTTCTGGTGGAGATGCCTCGGTGGAGGTGCTCTGACGGAGGTGCACTCGTGGGGGTGCACATTTTGCAGGNTTTTTTTTTTTAATTTTTTAAAAAGTATTCACTTTGCATTTAAAACAAAACTGTCCAGAACTGTAAAAGCACTGCACATGTGTTTCTGTTGCCTGGGGGGAGTTTGGCTTGGTCTTCTACTCTGATTCTAGGTTTTAAGTTCCTTTCAGTGCTCCCTTAGAGAGTTGCATTATCTCTGAATTTTATAGATGTATCACTAAGGCTTTAGTCGTTTAGATAGCTTTTAGATGAACTGTTCCTCTGACGTCCTTTCTTCACTAAGTTTTGTTGTCCATTCTTCCTGTCAAGGTCTGGAGATCAGAGATTAACAGTATCTCTGTCCAGAGGAGCAAGATTTGTTCTTCTAGATTTCTGTGTTGTGAAATTAAGGTGCAAACAAGACCAGATAGCACCAAGAGCTATTTATTAAAGGATAAAGTTGTACAAAACAGATGGATAGAGGGAAGAGGGGAGAAAGGGAGAGGGAACAATGGAGAAAAAGAGAAGAACAGGGAAGAAAAACGACAGGGNTGATTAGCATCCCTGAGCTCTTGGACAGGAATCTGAGTAGCCTTTAACAAAAGCAATCTTTATCTTTGTTGATTTGAACAAGGGAGAGAGGATCAGATTTTCACATTTCCTTATTGTGCTGTTCAGTGTCTTTTGTTCTGGTGTGAGTTTTCAACCACTTCCTAAAAATTCCAGGTGGGATAACTATCCCATTGTTCTTTACTTGATGCTGGCTCAAGACCCGAGTGAAGCAGTCTGTTGAACTGGAACCAGCATAGACTCAATGCCACCTTTTTCAATTCCAGAGCTCTGTAAACTAAGATTTCCTGCTGCTGGTTGTTAAAAAGTAGTTTGAATCTGGGTTAGAAACAAATTGTAATGAGGCTGATATAAAAATTCTTAAATGGTTTATTAAATACATAAAGGAAATTTCCCCAAACTTATTTACAATTAACACACACAGAGATTCTGTTATGTGGTTGGTGCAAGATATGAAAATTATTAAATGGTTTATTAAATACACAAAGGAAATTTCCCCAAACTTATTTACAATTAACACACACAGAGATTCTGTTATGTGGTTGGTGCACGATATGAAAATTATTAAATGGTTTATTAAATACACAAAGGAAATTTCCCCAAACTTATTTACAATTAACACACACAGAGATTCTGTTATGTGGTTGGTGCACGATATGAAAATTATTAAATGGTTTATTAAATACACAAAGGAAATTTCCCCAAACTTATTTACAATTAACACACACAGAGATTCTGTTATGTGGTTGGTGCACGACATAAAAATTATTAAATGGTTTATTAAATACACAAAGGAAATTTCCCCAAACTTATTTACAATTAGCACACAGAGATTCTGTTATGCAGTTGGTTCAGAATGTAATATACAATCAGATTGATTTAAATGGTTTTAGGAAAGGTTTCAGAAATATAAACTATTGAAGAGAGTCCTGCAGCATGAATGGCTGATTAAAAGTTAAACTTTCACAAACTTTAGAAAAGAGAGTTAGTTTACTCACTGGTCACTTAAAGGTTAAAGATAAACTCACAAACTTTAGAAAAGAGAGTTAGTTTACTCACTGGTCAGAATCACAATAATTGTAATCCAAAAGTATATGTAGAAGCATAAAGGAGGAAAAATACAGTCCCAGACATGTGGTGGCCTTCCACATGGTGATGGGAGGACAGGGTGGGTCTTGCTTAAAGGTTAAAGATAAACTTTCACAAACTTTAGAAAAGAGAGTTAGTTTACTCACTGGTCAGAGTTGCAAAAATTGTAATCCAAAAGTATATGTAGAAGCATAAATGAGGAAAAATATAGTCCCAGCCATGTGGTGGCCTTCCACATGGTGATGGGGGAACGGGGGTGTGTGTCTTGCTGCTTGTGTAGCTCCAATTGAGCACGTTGTCTGAGAAGATCCATGGACACGAGGTGACTCAGGAGGTCATTGGAGTCAGCCACACAGGAGAAGCAGGATCCAGATTTATGGGCTGGAGCAGCAGGCCAGCAGGTTCCGGTGTCACGACTCCTTGCTAGGCTGCTGCTAGGTCGTTACTAGACTCAGACTTAGAGTCAAATGGATTTGGGTTCAGCTGAGCTCAGGTAGGTAGCTGCTCCCACAGTGGGGTAAGCCATTTGAGTCCTTTGGCTCAGTTTGAGAGATGGGCAGGGCCAACGTCTTCCTGTTGTAGGAGAAACAGGATGAGTAGCAAGCAAAACAAACGGCAGCAGCAGTAACCAAACAAGTTGGCTAAGCTTTTCAGCATTTTGGCAAATGTCTTTGACCAATAGCAACAGATAACAAACACCCTGTGCTGGTTTGAGGAGAATTGGAATATTTCAATGGAGAAAATTAGATTATAGGCTGTGAAAAGCAAACACTGGTGATGTCTACTTCACTCATAGGCTTGCTGAGATGAATAAGAACAAGAACACAAATATAGNAGGGAGATGCACATGCCTAGCATCCCTGACCTGTGTTTACCAAAATCAAACAGGGTGCAAAACAATACCAAATATGGTGTCTCTATGGCAGACTGAGGGGCACCCAAGCCTTTCCTCTGCTCTCCTACTTCTTCCACCAAGGAAGAAGGAGAAAGAGGGGGGCAAGTTGGGTATTCAGGTAGGTGTTTAGGACATGCAAAGACATATCTTGGATATGCAATTTAGGTACAATTTGGACCTTCCACCACGCTGCTTTCACTGGGCACCACTGAGAAGAGATTGGCACCTTCATCTTAACACCCACCCCTCAGATATTTATGGATGTTGGTAAGATATCCTCTCAGCCTTCTCTTGTCAAGACTAAACAGCCAAAATTCTCTCAGGATCTCTTCAAAGGAGAGATGTTCCAGTCCTGCAATCATGGTTGCAGCCTCCATTGGACTTTCTGCAGCAGATCTCTGTCTCTCTTGAATTGAGGAGCCCCAAACTGGACATAGTATACCAGGTGTGGTCTCACCAGGGCAGAGTAGAGGGGGAGGAGTTCATAAATAAGATGGGGGGGAAATTCATCAATGTCTATCCCTGGTAGTCTTAAGAAGATGACAGTATGAGAGCTGTGATGTAGGAAGGAGCTGAAAGGGAGACTCCCAGAATCAGGATGCTTCTGGAGGTTCAAACAGCAAGGTTTGATGCCGTATTTCAAGATGAACCTTGCCAGTGAATGATGATTGATTTTTTTTTCCTTTTGGTGAAAACTAGTCAAACATATGCAAATAAGTCTTAATTCATAGTTTCAGAAAGGAACCTCAATTATTTTAAATCCCTCCTACTGTGTATGCACACGTATAAACGTGAATAAAAACACTTTGTCCCTGAAACAAATTTGATGTAAACAGCTTATGGGAAGTCAGCAGATGTTTGCTTATACAGTAGGGTGCATGACAAGAAAATACTTCTGACTGGATGGAAGGAATAATGTGAAAAACATTTGTCTACACAGTAAGGTGAGTGTTGGAGATACTTAACAATTTGCTTTGATGATGGTGTGCATTTTCTAATTTATTGGATGCTTGCTTCTTTCATAAAGTAAATTATGTATCATTTATCTTGCTGGGAGCCTGGTGTCTTTGAGTTAATTTAGTGATTATTTTCTTAGATAATCTACCTGCTAGGAAAGTATGATGTGATCAACATAGTGATCTGTCTATTCATGATTTATATATGTACATGTACAATACACACCCCACTGGGCTTGATGTCTCCTCTCAAAGACATTCAGATATGATTTTGGGAGTGAAATATTTTATTTCACATCTCTTGGCATTTGATGTTGATGGCAGTAAGATTTGTAATGGCAAAAGGAGCAGACTGATTGATTCTCACACTCATCTACCTAAACATTTCTCAAATGTGGGAAATCAGCACTGATTATTCGATAAGCTCCATGAATCTGAAGCCATGAATCAGTGCGACTGCAAGATCAGGGCCTCAACCAGTGCTGGAAGGACCAATTAAGCATGTGCTTAATTTTGAGCCTCTGATAATCAGCTACTGCAAAACTCATGTGCTTTGTATAGGAGAGCACTAGAGCCCTAAGAGGACAGTCTAGAGCTTGTCACATCAGGTTGCTACAAGAAAACCTGAAATAGGTGGAAGGTACTGGACTGAGCAGGAAAAGCTGGTGCCCATTTACCTGCTATGTAACTGCTTGGTCCTGCAGTGCACAAATGCCCTGGAACTTCACCTGATACTGCTAGATGATATGTTGCAGTGTGATTAGCTAGTGAAGCTGTTCTCAGCCACAACCTTGAAGCTCCTCTAGTTTTGTTTCACTCCCCCAGTCCTATCACTACCCAACATCCTAAAAAGTCCCTCGCCAGCTTTCTTGTAGGCCTCTCGTGGAGGCAGGGAATTAATGTGGCTGAGTCAGGAATTATAAAAACAGAATTGTTGTATTTTCCTGAAAGCCTTGCCCCCCACACTATATACAGAATTAGTTTAGATTTATTTACAGGTTCTAATTCGACCTGGAATTCTTCAATAGAATGTTATGGACAAATTTAGAGATTTAGGAAGTCAGGAAATGGAAAAGGCTAAGCTATGAACACAGCTTTCCCCCACTATCAATCAGGCTGAGCAGAGAATTAAGGGAGCAGCAGGCTTTACTCACAAAGGTGGGATAGGTATTGGGCAATGATCCCTTGCTGGATTTCTCTGCAGCTTGGCTGCCTTCTGACACTGCAAGCAATATCCAGTAGTCTGGATCCATGTGGCAGAAGTCCAAGGTGGGTGTAAAAGCCACCAAAGGCAGAAGTGTCTTGAAACACCACTGCCATAAGACAGGGATTCGTAAAAGCAATGCTGCCTTGGCAGCAGCAGGGGAGAACCAAACTGCTCGGATCTGCCCAGTTTGGAATAGCAGCCAGGAAATTGGTTGTAGTATGGTCTGAGAGCAGCTGGGTCCATGTGCCTCTGGCAGCTCTCCCAAAAGGATGCCAGGACTTGCCAAGCTTGTAAATTTGCACTGAGTGGTGCAGAAGTGGGGAGAGGTGTCCAAAGGCAGGGACGGTGCAAAACTGAGAGCTGTGTAAGAAGGTAGGAGCCGTCCAAAAGTGAGGATGGTCCAAAATGGGAGCTCTGTCAAGGCAGGAACTCTTTTAAGGCAGGAACCCTTCTCCCTGGCTTTTTAAATGCTTTTTCTAGACAAAGTGTCCATTTGCCAATCTATACTGGGCGAGAAAACCCAGCCAGCCATCAGCCTGATTCCCAGCACGGGCTGCCACACAGGTCAGCACACGTGTGGAAAAGTGCCTTTTGCTGTTCCCCCATCAAGCCTGCAGGGTGTTGGGGGGGGAAGCAGTTTTTGTACCACCTTCTCCTCCCCATTCAAACCCACACACAGGGCGGGGGGAGAAGGAAGGAATTTGGAGTGCTGCAGAACAAGACCCCCTTCAGATATTGGAAGGCCATGATAAGGTCTCCTCGGAGCTTTCTCTTCTCCAAACTGATCAACCCCAACTGTTTCGGCCTGTCCTCATAGGAGAGGTCCTGCAGCCCTCTGATCATCCTCATGGCCCCTCTCTGGACACATTTCAGCATATCCATATCTTTCTTTTAATAGGGGTTCCAGAACTGGACACAGTACTCCAGGTAGGGTCTCACCAGAGCGATGTAAAGGGAGAGAATCACCTCCTTGACCTGCTGGCCACACTTCTCTTGATGCAGCCCAGGATACAGTTGGCTTTCTGGGCTGCAAGTGTACAGTGATGGCTCACGTTGAGCTTCTAATCTACCAGCACCCCCAAGTCCTTTTCTTCAGGGCTGCTCTCAAGCCAGTCAGTGCCCAGTCTATATCGGTGCCTGGGATTGCCCCAACCCATATGCAGGACCCTACAATTGATCTTGTTGAACCACAGGAGGCTGGCATGGGCCCTCCCCTCCAGCATGTCAAGGTCCCTCTAGATGGCATCCCTTCCCCCTAGTGTGTCTGCCACACCTGTCCCAGTACTCACCTTTCACCTTTCATACCTCTCACCTTTGTATTTGGATGCTATTGAGATGAACGCCTTGAAAAATGATTAAACTCAAAAGACTACAATGTCCTCCCTAACTTTACTTTTATAGAAACCTATTTTTTTGTTCCAGCTAGCTGGCCTCTTGGAGATTGCTTTTTGACAGTAACCTGGTAACATTGCAGCCTATTATCTTACAGGATCAAAAGACACAGCTTTTTTTTGTGGTGAAGACTTTTCCAATCGTATATCAACCACAGGAGCCAAGAACCTGCACACACACAGAGCTGGACTCTCTGAGTCTTTATGATATAAAGGGTTATGTTGTAATTTTTTCACCTTAGAAGACATAGTTTATAAAATGGCTTGGATTATTTCACAAGACATAATGGGATAGAAATGTGTACATCACTGTGAGATACATAGGCAACACAGAATCATGAAATCATTTAGTTTGGGAAGGACCTTTGAGATCATTGAATCCAGCTGTTAACACTATGAAACTATGTCACTAAGTGCCACATCTGCATGGCTTTTAAATACTAATAGGGTTGGTTACTCAACCACTTCTCTGGGTAGCCTGTTCCAATGCTTAACAAAGCTTTTAGTTAAGAAATTTTTCTTAAAATCCATTTAAAATCTCTTCTGGTGCAACTTGAGGCTATTTCCTCTTGTTCTATCACTTCTTAATTGAAAAGGAACTGACAGTCATCTTGCTACAACCTCCTTTCATGGAGTTGTAGAGAGTAAGATTTCCCCCCAAGCCTCCTTTTCTCCAGACTAAACTCCAGTTCCTTTGTCTGCTTCTCAGAAGACTTGTTCTCTAGACTCTTCACCAATTTTGTTGCTCTTCTATGGACATGCTTCAGCACCTCACTGCCCTTGCAGTGGAGGGGCCCAAAACTCAACACAGTATTTAAAGGTGTGACCTCACTGGTGCCAAGTATAGGGGTTTAATCACTTCTGTATTTCTACTGGCCGCACTATTTCTGACACAAACCAGGATGCTGTTGGCCTTCCTGTTCACCTGGGCACACTGCTATGTCATAATCAGCTGGTTGTCAATCAACAACCCCAGGTCATCTTTCCATAGGTCATCTTTCCATAGGTCATCTTTCCAGCCAATCTTCCCAAGCTTGTAATGTTACATGGGATTGTTGTGTGCCAAGACCTGCACTTGGGTCATGGCTTTGTTGACCCTCATACAACTGGCCCTGGATATATAACAGATAGTATATCTTATACAGCTGGTGTTATACAGCCTTCTCCTGCTTATTGTAAAGGACATGGAGTAAGGCCTTATGTTCAAAACACTGGCTGATTTACCTGGGTGTTTACAGGATCAGCTGGTGTTCCCTTATATACAAAGCTACTTGAATCCTCACAACTCCTGTTCACTTGCTTTAGGTGCTTAAACTTTAATAATGTTTTCTAGGAAACTAATGTCTCCTGTTGGTCATGCCTAGCAGTGCATTGAATGAGGCATCAACAGCAGTGTGCTTGAAAGTATAACTGTTCCTTCACCTGTCTGCTCTGTACCAGCTGATGATCTACACATTCCTGGAGCTCTGGAGCTCTGTACCATCTAATGCAACACATATTCCTGGAATACAGCAAACACATGGGTCCCTGCACCAAGGCAGATGTTTTAACCTACATCATTTTATTCAGTGATTTAGTCATAAGAACTGTCACTTCTGAGATGGGAGTCTTGAGATTGGTTTTCTCTCTGCCTGAGAAGGTTTGAAGCTGCATCTCCCATACTAATGACCTAAATATCAGTCAGTCAAATATCACTGTGTGAATAATCTCTTTTCACCTTTGAAACTATACCAAATCATACAGAAAAATAAGTGACTGTAAACTATACCAAATCATATAGAAGAATAAGTGGCTGTGAATCTGGATGTGAAGAAGATAAGGACATTACTGCTTCACAGTTACAAAGCTGTGGTGGAAATGGGAGAAATATTTTGAGTCAGTCAACTCTGTGTATAGTCACTGAAACTATTTAGACACTGGAACTTAGGACTCCCCTTTGCCAGATGGGTGGCACAAACATCTGTCTATCTATGGATTACATGAAACAGCAAAGGTCCTAAAATGTTGGTGCTCTCTGGTGCTTGACATCTGTCGTAAGATCCAACTGCTTTGATAATCTAGCACTGACTTCTTGCAATTGCTGATGTTTTATAGTTAGCAATTATGGAAATTATCTATTATAATTTGCATTTTGAGATATCCTATTCTCTTAGGTGAGTAATGATAGCTTAGGATTTAATTATCACAAACCCACAGCTTTCTGGCTTCTAATTTTAGTCTTTCCTGCTACACCGGCCTCTCATCTGCTCTGCTCATCTCAGCTGCAGTATGGATGGAATATATTTGTCTTCTCTAACTTTCCATTCTTAAGATTTCTATCTTTTGTGTCAGTGGCTATTTTCTTCTCTGAGCTGTTTCAATTTGTACACCATTCTGCAAATTTTCTTGGTGGCTTCTTCCATTTGTACACCATTCTGCAATTTTTCTTGGTAGCCTCTTCAATTTGTACACCATTCTGCAAATTTTCTTGGTAGCTTCTTCAATGTGTACACCATTCTGCAAATTGTCTTGGTGGCCTCTTCCATTTGTACACCATTCTGCAAATTTTTTTGGTAGCTTCTCCCCACCCCCACCCCCCCCCAGCTCAGTGTTATTTTCCCCTGATTTGGTATATTTAAAAAAAATATAACTAAACCCACCTTTTAGCAGCACTCTCTTTAAGGAATACCACTTCCTTTACAAGATCATTATGCTTATGAATCTTCTCAGAATGCAAAGCAAATGGAAAAGTCACACTAAAAAAGAAGCTGCCAACAGTGCAAACCAGAAATTTTAAACTTGCTCACTTGCAGCTAGGGTAAATCTGTGTTTGTAAAGAGTTTTGAATTTTTTTTTCCTATATCATTGAAACTCTTTATCTCCTTCATTTTCTTGATGTGGCAGTCCTACAAACCCAGTGTTTTGATTCTCTCCTGTTTGATTCTGGTGTTCTTGGCTTAATAGTGGTGATTGATGCACAATTCCCCCTCAAAACAGCCAAGTGTTTCCAGCTCTCCAAAATGCATTAAATTTTGCTATGTTGTTGCTTCTTACTGAATTCCAGTGGAACAACCTGCCTCTGGCACTGTGCTACAGCAGTGAAAGTAACACTCTTGAGACCTGAAGAATAAACAAGAACTGGCTGCAACTGATGAGCAATGTGTGCAGCTCTTAGAGTGTGGCACAGAAGTCACAGCCATATTATTTAATCATAGAATGGTAGAGTTGGAAGGGACCTCAAGGATCATCTAGTTCCAACCCCCTGCCAGAGGCAGGGACACCTCCCACTAGTACAGGTCACTCAAGGCCTCCTCCAACCTGGCCTTGAACCCCTCCAGGGAGGGAGCATCCACTACCTCCCTGGGCAACCTGTGCCAGTGTCTCACCTCCCTTACTGTAAAGAACTTCCTCCTAATATCCAGTCTACTTCTACATTTACTTCTCTTGATATTATTTTCCTAAACCAGAATATACATAGGGAGCTTTTTGTGAGTGCTGTCCATAGCAGATGCCAATGAATAAAATTATGACTCCAAACCTCTTTGCTGGACAAGATGTCCGAGACTAATTCGTCTGTCACATGGTATCATACATCTGGACATGCAGCAGCTGTTTATGGGAGATTCCCTCAAGGGGAGAATCACTCCAAGTGATTGATGTATAAAGGAAATTGTGGCATACTAAACTTAGAAAATAGAATTTCTATATAGAAATTCTTGCTGGGAGGCATATGTTTCATTTAAAGCTGTTAGGCTATGTATTCTTCAATCTTGAGAGGACAGGAGTGGAAATGATGCCAGATACCTAGGAAGAAACAAGCAACAATTTTCCTGGGGTATGACACTTAAGTACAGAGCATGAATTGCCAGTCACGTGGAAGATTTGAGTAGCCATTTGAAATCAACTGGATTTAAGCAGCATGTTTGTGAGAAGCATGATTTTTTTTTTTTTCTCAGACTAGGCTGGACAGCAGATTCCTCTGTAATGAATTTCACAGCATTGCTAGCCTCCAGCCACTAGCACTGGGCTGATAGATTTACCCTGCATTACCATGGCAAGCCTGAAATTCAGATTCCAGCTTTCTGTATTTGTTGTGAATAACACTTCAAAATTTCAGAGGATGGAAAAATGTGGAGCTACCTTATACTGGGTTTGGGGGCACCAGTAATTTAAGTTAGTGAACAAGTCCAAGCTATGATGTGTTTGCATAGTGGACAATGAGTGGAAGGAATGCAAATGTTCTTTGAGGTCCCTTCCAACCTTACCATTCTATGATTCTTGGAGTAGTGCTGTACCTTTGGAATCTTCCTCTCATCCTCTGCCTCTGTGAGTTGTTAATGTTGATGAACATTAATATAACATGGACATAACACTACCTGATATAAAAACCTATCACCTCAGCAACACTACTGGGAGCCTTAGAATGCTTTGAGCACAGATGAATTTCCACTCTACATTAGAACTCCAAAAATATTTACCACCTTCAAAGTCACAGTCTTTGATTTCAAGATGCTCAGTGATCTGAGCCCAAGGCACCAAAAAAGTCAACTAAAATTTCAGGATTAGTCACAGGCTTCTGCTACAGGTAAATTCTCCTCAGCAAGAGTGAAACTTGCACATGTTGGAAAAACTTTTGCTGGGTCAGACTGTTGTCACGGTAGATCTCAAAACCATCTTGGAAATCATTACAATTGATAATCACATGCTGCTTAACTGGCTTTGGTAAGACAACTATAATACAGAAAACATCAAATGAACAACTGAAAAAGAAATCAACATGGAAACTTCATCTTCTCTGAGTAGTAAAGCAAGAAGTAGAGAATCTTGAAAAGACAACTGAAGAAGCTGAAACCAAAGCATCAGCAGAAACCACTTTTGTCCTCATAGCTAGCAACAGTCCGTAAATAAATTGTGACAAGATATTCCTCTTGATAGATGGCTGAAATTTTAATACATCCTACTGATGTTGCCTTTACAAAGGGTGACATACATAGAAGTCCTTTTCCTGTTTCAGCTACCAAATCAGTGTGAACTCTTAAGCATATGTCTTCAATTTTCAGTTTTCACACCTGTAAAATGGAGGCAATTGAACCATATAATTTTCACACTATTTTTTCAGCAGCTAAAGGTAAGTGGTTTCTGTGGATCTTCTGAAATAGAGTAAACTGAAAGTAAATGCTCTTTGTGTTCTTAAATGCCTCACAAGGTGGGTAGGATGTGAATAAGTAGTATGCTTATGTTGTTGATAAATAGAGACACATAACTACGATATCACTTTGCTCTGGTACTAGAGCTGAGAAAGTTCATCTCCTAATCAAGGTTCAAACTGTTTCCAAGCTCTTTACAAAATGGGAAAGCTCTCTAGAAAATGGGCTTGTATGTTCTACATCTGTCTAATTTTAACATATATTTAAAAAAAACCAAACAAACTACCCCATCCAGTCAGAATTTTATATCTAGAGCTGTGAACACTGAGCCAAATTTCAAGCTAGCAAGCAGAGTGAAGATACAGAAGCAAACCTCAATGTATCTCATGTGTGGTTAATCACACTGCTATAGAGAAGAAACCAATGTCACTGCAGTCTCCTCACCTTTCCTCTCAGGCAGCAGGAGCTTCCTCTAACTTTGCTATTTTCCTCACACTGAAGCTAGTATCATTCTATTTAGACTGAGCTCACAGATATGTTTTGAAACTTTCAAAATAATTCTTGCAGCAACTGGAGAAATGCATTTAGTAACAGTTGTTTCTGTAATGACATTAAATTTTTGGTGTCCCATATTAGCTTCAGAATAACTACTCTCTGCCAGTCATCCAGGACATTGTCTTCTTACACGGTGTCCAGCTATGAACTAACATATCCTGAAGCCACTGCCCTGAAAAATCTTAGGGCATCACCTCATATTCATAGAATCATATAATGGTAAGGCTGGAAAGGACCTCAAAGATCATCTAGTTCCAACCCCCTACCATAAGCAGGGACACCTCCCACTAGTACAGGTCACTCGAGGCCTCCTCCAGCCTGGCCTTGAACACCTCCAGAGAGGGAGCAGCCACAACCTCCCTGGGCAACTTGTGCCAATGTCTCACCACCCTCACTGTAAAGAACTCCCTCCTAACATCCAGTTTCAATCTCCCCTCTGCCAGTTCAAACCCATTGCCCCTTGTCCTGCCATTACAAGACCTTGTCAATAGTCCCTCCCCAGCCTTCCTGTAGCCTCCTTCAGATACTGGAAGGCTACTATAAAGGTCTCCTGGAAGCCTTCTCTTCTCCAGACTGCAGAGCCCCAACTCTCTCAGCCTGTCCTCACAGCAGAGCTGCAGCAGCCCTCTCAGCATCTTTGGGGCCTCCTCTGGACCTGCTCCAACAGTTCCATGTCCTTCCTGTGCTGGAGGCTCCAGAACTGCACACAGGACTCCAGATGGGGTCTGAGGAGAGCAGAGCAAAGGGGCAGAATCCCCTCCCTTGCCCTGCTGCCCACACTGCTCTTGCTGCAGCCCAGCATTCGGTTGCTGTCTGGGCTGCATGTGCACACTGCAGCCTCATGTTGAGCTTTTCATCACCCCAGACCCCCAGGTCCTTTTCCTCAGGGCTGCTCTCCAGGCATTCACCGCCCAAGACTAAAGCTAAAAAGACTCTGTTGGTAAAGCAAGGACTGTAACAAGACTCTGGAGAAAGGTTTTTCTGAATCATGTGTTTGGATCTAAGTGTATAAAACCTGCCTAAGCTCCAGGCCACAGTACAGCTGTCTTGGCAACCACTTGTGTGTTGCATATTTGTTTACAACCTAGCTATGTAAAATGATGTGTTACGTAAATGCTGTTGGTTGTTAGCAGTATCCTTACGTGGCTAGGTAAAGTGCAGAGAGCTATGTATTAAAAAGGCTCTGTTAGGAATTAGTTGGAAGTGATTGCTCTTTTGCAGAAATACATGGTTTGCTGTATAAAACTCAGAGGGAAACTGGACATTGGAAAAAGGAGACCTGCTAGAATTCTTGGCATTTATGATTGTGGTGGTCATGGTAGGCCTAAGCAGGCCAGAATAGGCTTATCCGTGTACTGGCTTACCCAGAGATGTTTTTCTGCTCTTCCCTCCTCCTGGTTTGGGGAGAAGCAACCCTGGGAAAGAGGACAAAGGACCTGGAGCCACTGAGTCCGAGGACCCTGGCCCTTTGTAACCTACAGTAAACAAGGTACAGAGGCTCAGCTAGAGTATGTCTTGTGCAAGGCTGTGTTCTGCCCTAAAAAGGAGTATAGCAAGCCTATGGCTTCACCTAATATGGTCAAACTTGGCTAAATGCCATTCTGATTGGTTATTCTGTGTCCAAAGGCTCATTAGTCTCGGGCTGTATGGATAAAAAGAGATGAGCAGGNGTTACCTGCTCATCTCCTTTTATCCATACAGCCTGCGACTAATGAGCCTTTGGACACAGAATAGCCAATCAGAATGGCAGTTAGCCAAACCCGACCATATTAGGTGAAGCCATAGGCTTGCTTTACCCAAATTTGGGCAGAGCACAGCCTTGTACAAGGCAACCCTGTGTGCCTTGTTTACTACAGGGTTCAAAACAAGTCTGGGTAGGCCACAGTCCTCAGACTCAGTGTCTCCAGGTTCTTTGTCCTCTTTCCTGTGGTTGCTTCTCCCCAAAACAAAAGAAGGAAGAGCAGAAAAACATCTCTGGGTAAGCCGGGACATGTATAAGCCTATTTTGGCCTGCTTAGGCCTACCACAATAGAGACTTTTCCCCCTAAAATTTTCACCCAAAAACCTCAGAAGCAACATCTGTCAGGACTTTGTGATAAGCCTCACTTTTCTCCTCCATCTTTCTGTGCCAGGAAAGTAAGTCCAAGAGAATGGAACAGAAAACTTTATCAGAGGGGAAAAAAAAGAAAAGAATCACACTAAATAATCACCTTAGGGAAATACAAGTAATAGGATTGAATTCTTGCTAGGGCATTCTAAACTACAAAGAGCTGATAAAGTAGCAGGTTATAAGTTTTCTGCACTTGTGAGCCAGGTTTCAGAGTTGATGATTTCAGCTTGGAGAACAGCAGCCTCTGAGCAAATCTTTATACATTTGCCATACCCAGAACCCAGCACCTTTTGATGTTTGAGCAGTGGGCTGCTCAGTAAGAACCCAGGCTGCTTCGGATTTGCTTGTTTTGTCTTCCAGCAGATGGTTGTGTATTTCTTCCTAAACCAAACAAGCCATCTAGGGTTTTTGTAAAGACAAATATTTATTGAAATTACATTTGCAAACTGGATGTAACTTAACAGCATTTTTTTTTTGACGTGGTTCCTGTTTCCAGAAAAAAAAGGAAGGTTTGCTGTTGCTGTGTGAATAGCTGTCAGATCTCACTACATTCAAAATGGGATTGAGTCACGTTGATAGAGCTTTCCTGTGACTCTATATATGAAGGCAAATCTTGCTTCTGAAGTTTAACATGAAAACTCTTCAATCTCAAAATAGCAGTCAAATGCTTTAAGCTGAAGCATACTGCTGCTTAACTGCTTGTAGCCAGTAGTTTGAAGACTAAATTGTGATACCAATTATGCCTTCACACCTCCCATTCTTTAGCAGAATTACCCTCTGAAAAACAAATATCTTCCTCAGTCTGCATTTTACCATGTTGGTTGGCCCTGAGCTTACTAACATCAAGAGATGTTTGAGGATTATGCTTTTAAATTTTTGTCCTCTGTGGTGTGTCTGATAGTTGTTGCAGAACTCAGTAAAGCACAAGCAGCACTAAGATAGACAGGTGCCTTATTTTTATTAAGGTACAAAACCACCTGCTGATAATTTAACTGGAGGTTGTGTACTGGGAACTTTGTAGAACTGGGCTTCATGGGGCTGCAACCCCCCAAGAAGTGCAAAGGAATTATATTTCTGCCCCACAACTTCTAATGTAGCTGTGCAGCTCTATCACAAACCATGACACACCATGCTTGGTCAGATGGTTTCTAGTTCACAAGAATAATTTCTATGATGACCTCTATTAAACTGATTCGTGGAATGTTTCATCTTTTCACAGCTTGGACATATAAATTACAGGAGTCAGACCCTGTTATATCATCATAACAGCTTCCCTGCAGGAGGAGGTTTGACACAAATCTCTTCAACGCAGTGGAGATCATTTTATGATCAAGACCATCAATCAGCATATAGTAGACTCCTTAAAATAACATTTTGACTTTCAAGTTTTTTCCTTTGTTGCTTTGCAGCATTTCCCCAGAGTTCTCTTCTCACTGCCAAAATGCTATGTTATACAAGGCTGCCCCCTGAGAGGTGGAGTATAGTGCTCCTGCTGTATATGCACCTTATCTGTGTTAAAAAAGCTCAGGGTTTCAGTTTGAAAGACTATCTTCTGTCTCTATGAAGAACTGAAAATAAAAACCTCTCTCCATCTTGCATCACTCCTCAGAGGGAATAATTATTTCAGTTTTTCTGAAAAAAATCCTTGCTATTAACTGTTGGTCTGAAATTGTTAGGAATCTTCTTTAGTATTTTAATTATGTTCTTTGGTTTTTTTCCTTTGGCTTAGAAGATCACAACAATGGGCATATAACATTACAAGAGTATACAGCAATGCTAAGAAATACCAAGATCTGGACCCACTGGCATTTGCCAGTCTTTGTTTTTATACTGACTGGATGAGGATTTTGTATATAAGTTTAATATAACCAGGCAGCAGATGCTCAGGGAGGGCAGGTCCTGCTTGACAAACCTGATCTCCTTCTATGAACTATGACCAGGTGACTCAGTGAATGAAGGAAAGGATCTGGGTGTTGTTTACCTACACATAAGTAAAGCATTTGACAGCGTCTCCCACAGCACATTCCTGGAGAAAGTTCATGGCTTGGATGGGTGAACACTTCACTGGATAAAAGTTGGCTGGATGGTGGAGCTAAATTTAGTTGGTAGGTGATCATTAGTGGTGTTCTTCAGGGCCCAGATTTGGAGCCAGTCTTGCTAAATAACTTTCTGATCTGGATGAGGGAATAGAATGCACTTTCAGTATGTTTGCAGATGACAGTAAAGCTGGGAGGGAGCATTGATCTACTTGAGGATAGGAAGACTCTACAGAGGGATCTGGACAGGCTACATTGATGGGCCAAGGCTGACTGTGTGATTCAACAAGGCCAAGTTCCAGGTCCTGCACTTGAGTCACATCAACCTCATGCAATGCTTCAGGCGTGGGGAAGAGTGTCTGGAAAGCTTCCCAGTAGAGAAACACCTGAGGGTGTTTGTCCACAGCCAGCTGAACATTACTCAGTGCAGAAGATCCTGGACAAAGCTATACGCAGACTAATATGATCTAAGCAACATCCCTTTATTGAGTATGAGCACACATTTATGTACTTTCTAACAGACTATGCAGGTTAGTTCATTGTTAAGCAATTGGTCCAAGTCATTAGGCACAAGCTCTGTGGCATTAAGCAATTGGTTAGTCTTACCTGTTCAAATGCTCTGCATGTGAATCTCAGTTTCTGCTTTAACATCCTATTGTTGATCTTTCTTCTGCGGAGCTGCTCGTAGCTGCTGTCCTTGCCCTTCAGATGAACCTTCATGCAGGCTGTGAAGCTTTTGGTTCACAGCTACCAGTTACAACAATCATTAACAAGGGTTGGATTTCTCACATGTCCATTTTATGCAAGGTATTCCTCCACAACTCACCAGTGTGCTCAGGTGGCCAAGAAGGCCAGCAGCATCCTGGTCTGCATCAGGAATAGCATGGCTAGCAGGACCAGGGAAGTGATTGTGCTGCTGTACACAGCACTGGTGAGTCTACGCCTTGAGTACTGTGTTCAGTTTTGGGCCCCTCACTACAAGAAAGACATTGATGTGCTGGAGTGTGTCCAGAAAAGGGAGATGAAACCACTGAAGAGTGTGGAGAACAGATCTTCTGAGGAGTGGCTGGGTGAAGTGTGGTCGTTTCGTTTGGAGAAAAGGAGGCTGAGGAGAGACTCACTCCCTGAATGAAGGTTGCAGTGAGATGAGTGGCAGTCTCTTCTCTCTAGTGACAAGT
>WBNM01043837.1:3578-37992 GCA_013399055.1 Ramphastos sulfuratus | reverse complement strand
TGCCCTCTAGCAAGTCGACTGTGCCACACAGCTTGGTGTCATCTGCAAACTTGCTGAGGGTGCACTGATTCCTCTGTCCATGTTTAAGGATCCAATCCATAGCTTAAACATTTGGTTTGTTAACTGCTGGGAATCTACCCCTTACCCACCCTTTTATATCAACAGAAAGAGGTGCAGTGCCTCATGCTTTAGATTCATTAGTGTTTTCCCTCCCCCTCCTCTCCTGTTGTTTTTGCAGGTTTCCTGCCTACAAAACAATAAAGGGGAAAACTCACTAAATGTTCATGTTATGTTCGGTATTCAACAGTCAGAGTACAAAGCAAACAGGCAGCCTTAGAGAGGAAAACTGCACACTGACTCCATGTGCCATATTTCTGAGGTATTTCCACATCTTGTTTTAGCCAAGTGATGTTCACACTGGCTACTCAGAGGTCTCCCAAGGCCAGTTGCATGATGATATTCAGTCCTCCCTACAGCAAAGAAAGCCCCAGGTAACAGTGGAAGATGTTCCTCAGATGTTCCAAGATGCCAGGTGCTCCAGTACACCCCATGTGTTGCAATGCCATCAGGATGGACAATTCCCAGCTGTCCAGCTGCCCCTCACCTACATTCTGCCACACTAACAGAGTAACTTCCAGACACATTGACAGAGAACTGTTTGTGCAAGGTCACTGCCATACACACAAACCAGCTTTTGGGTTTGGGAAAGCAAATTTTAGTGCCTTTTATTCACAAACACCAACTGGTACAGCTCATGCAAACATTGTGTGTATATGGACACTAGATACAGTCACTCACAGGATCTCAGGACAGCAAACTCAAATTCACACACACTGGCATTGTGTAATAAGCCAAAATCTTCTTCAAGAACAAGATTCATATTTCACTACAAATATGGTTAGGCTTTTTTTCCTCAGAGCTACGCAGTTATTACAGTTGAGAATGCCTGACAGTATCAAAGTTGATTGCAGTTCTAATTATAACTTTTAATATGCTGAATTTTATTCATTCCTCCTCCTTTTCAACCTTGAGGTTTTATTCCCAGCTATTCAAGGCTTAAGACTCATAAATGAAAAGAGAAGCTTCACGGGTTTTGAGTATAGATGTTGCTGACTGTTGCCTATTCAGAAGGGCACAAAAAGATTTCAGGGTGCAACCATTTAATAGCCTAGAAGCAAATCCCCAGAAGGCAACTATCTAAGGGACCTGCAGCATGCCAACAAATGTATTAAATCACCAGGGAAAATTGCTGAGCTTTTGTTTGGGATGGAGTTGAGGCCATCAGAAGTTTCCAGACCTGAGAGGGAGAGCAACCAGACAAGCCAACTGCCTCAAGGCAAGTGAGCAGATCTTGGTCTCAGACAGCCTCCACTCACTCAGTTTTCCTCAGGCTTCCCTTGAGCACTCATCTTTCCAGCCCCCAACACAACTTTTTTTCCTTTCTATTTCTGTGCCTTGCTCTCCTGGTGAACCCCTACACCAATGTTGTGCCAAATTTCAGCAGCTCCTTAAGCACCAGCCAAGTGAATTCACTTCTTGTCATGACTTGTCACATCCTTTCTTTGTCAGATGTAAGACAAGATGCTAAAATTGGGTTCTTTTTTTATATATATTCTCAAACTAGAGGACACAGCAAAACCCTCAGGTACTCCTGAGATTTGTACAGTCAGGAAAGTATAACTACATTAGACATAAACCAGCTGAGTAGGGTAAAATCATTTATCTTACATGCGGAGTAGTGGAGTCCTCATCTCTGGATGTATTTAAGAGTTGTGTAGATGTAGTGCTCAGAGATACAGTTTAGTTGAGGACTTGTTAGTGTTAGACTAACTATTGGACTCAGTGACCTTAAAGATCTTTTCCAATCTAGGCAATTCTCTGACTCTGTGATCATTCTGGTGGGAAAATAGATCCATTTGAGAAAAATGAGAGAAAGGGCTCAAATGTTAAGGTAAATACAGTGTATCTATCTGTGAGAGTCCTCCAATCTGAGTGAACCATTTAGTGTAACAGAAACATTCTGGGGCATGTGCAAGTACATACTAGAGCCTGGGCATCTCCTTCTGTCTGGCCACCACCTCACTGAGTCACCACTTCAAACCAAGCTTAACTTCTGCAGTCACAGTATCCACAGGGAAAATGAGACTTCAAGGATTCAGCCCACAACCTATTGCCAAACCACCCACTTCATCCTTGCAGGCCTTCCAGCAGGTTCACGTGGAGCAGTGTAAAGGTAAAACAATTTTACAACAAAGCTGTCCACCACTTGAATCCAGTGAGAACCTTGAGAACCTGAACCACAGCCAGATTTAATCACCTGAGGAATCGATGTGGCCCATTTCATTGCATTTCCTCTCCAGCAGCAGAGTCCCACAAAAGTCTCCTGTCCACTCTGCTAGACCAGTCACATTTTTAAAAGCATGTAAAAGGACATCATCAGTTAAAGAGTCAGAGGAATATATACAGGAAAAGAAGTATTTTTTAATGACACCCCACAAAAGGCAGTAAGAAATGGGCAGGAAGCTGATGCAATGTTTGTAAAGAACACCAATCAATGCATTATTTTCAACATGGCACATAAAGGAAAACCTTCACTGTACTGTAAGTAAAGGGGTTTAATTCAATAATATAGAGAGTCATAGAATGGATTGGGTGGAAAGGGACCTCCAAAGGTCATCTAGTCCAGCTCCCTTGCAGTCAGCAGGGACATCCTCCATTAGATCATGTTGCTCAGAGCCTTGTCAAGCCTAACCTTGAATATCTCCAGCAATGGAGCCACAACTACTTCCCTGGGCAACCTCTTCCACTGTTCCACCACCCTCATGGTAAAGAACTTGTTCCTGACATCCAGTCTAAATCCACTCTTCTCTGATTTCAAACCATTGCCCGTCATCCTATCACTGCAGGCCTTTGGAAACAGTCCCTCTACAGCCTTCTTGCAGGCTCCTTTCAAGTGCTGGAAGGTCATTATGAGGTCTCTCTGGAGCCTTCTCTTCTCCAGGCTCAACAACCCCAACTGCCTCAGCCTGTCCTCATGAAGAGGTGTCTCAGCCTGCTGATCATTTTCTGCACCTGATCCATCAGGTCCACGTCCTTCCTGGGTTAAGGGCTATAGAGCTGCACACAGGGCGCCAGGTGAGGTCTTACCAGAGCAGTGTGGCAGAGTCACCTCTCTCCATCTGATGGCCATGGTTCTTGTGATGCAGCTCAGGATGGAACTGGCCCTGTGTTAAGGGCTATAGAGCTGCACACAGGGCGCCAGGTGAGGTCTTACCAGAGCAGTGTGGCAGAGTCACCTCTCTCCATCTGATGGCCATGGTTCTTGTGATGCAGCTCAGGATGGAACTGGCCCTGTGTTAAGGGCTATAGAGCTGCACACAGGGCGCCAGGTGAGGTCTTACCAGAGCAGTGTGGCAGAGTCACCTCTCTCCATCTGATGGCCATGGTTCTTGTGATGCAGCCCAGGATGGAACTGGCCTTCTGGGCAAGTGTACACTATTGACTCATGTCCAGCCTCTCATCCACCAGAACTCCCAACATCTCAGTTATGTCAGTGTATTGACTCTGCCATTTGCAGAATTCCCTAAGCTTAACCCAGCATGGTATTTAAGCACGAACTTCATCCTAAATAAGGCATTGGTTTTCAAACTCCAGTGGAATTATTCATGTGCTTAAAACCAGACACACACACATGAGAGTTTTGCAAAGCTTCCTCTCCTGCCCCTCTGCTGCTGGTTATCAGTTTCCATTAGGTGTGTGATTTTGTCTTACAGCACTAGGCAACAGAAAGATATTAGAAAAGGAACAATACTGTTATGAGAGGGAAGTCTGGATGATGCTTACTCATCTCAACTTGTATCATTTTTCTGCCCTGTCACCACCTCTACAATTTCCTAGCAAATGCATTTGCTTTACATTTCCTTTTCTCTCTTGAGAGATGTCACATGAAAAAAATATCAGCTAGCTATTTGTCTTCCAGAGGGCAGGAGAAGGATACAACTGTGACAAGCCCATTCCTCATTTCCTCATCACTATTGACCCAAGTCTGTGTGCTCTTGGCTTTTCCACCACTTAGACCGTGTGTCTGGCTCACTTTTGAGCTCAGCTTTTCCCTTCCAGGCTCTGACTTCCTCAGAGGCTGAGGTTTAAATACAGATGGGAAGAGCTATAGTGAGATAAGATTTCAATGTGGAAGGGATTATATCAATTCCACCCCAATTCAAAGTCTCCAGCACATATACCAACAGATATAGTCCCCAAAAGAAGAGGGATAACAGGTATTAGACATTCTGCTGAAATGATTTGTAGGAGAACTTCAACTCACATCATTTCTTTGAGACAGAATCATAACCAAAGTGGTCACATCAGCAGAAGAGTTGTTTCAAGCCAGGACTCTCATTGTTACACTTCTACACAATGCTACAAAGTAAGGGTTCTGATAATGAAGAAAAGGTTTATTTCTTCCACTGAATCTAATTAACCCTTGAAGGGAAGTAAAAATATGAATATTTTGATCAGCTCTAGGCTTTGTCAGAGCTGCACTTAATTACATGAAGATCCTGAGCAAATTCTGCTTTTTACAAGTATTAAATTCACTCAAGAGCCTTCTGTGTGGGGGGAAAAGAAACCTTGGAACACCAAAATCTACCAGACAATAGAAAGAGTGGGAAACTGATTTCCTCCTCCCATTAGTTGTTTTTTGGAGTATGCTTTGCTGCCAATATCATGCAATATTTTATTTCTTTGCTGACCAGAGGGCTGGGAGAAAAAAAAAAACACCCAAAATTCATAGCAAAGAAAACATTTTTTTACAATTTTTAGCTGAATCTTCATCAATCCTCAGCTTTGGGAATGTTCCTTGATTTTATGATTATTCCAATTTTGAGGAAGATAAAAAAAAAATTGTGGCACCTGTAACATCAGAGGGAGGTTGTTTGGGAGGTTAAGCTCAGCCTTGCCTGACTTGCAACCACTTGTCTCAGGACAGGACCATGCCCTTTGTGAGTATTCAATAGTATTATGTGTCTGAAATAGCCCTGCTCATTGAATGAACCAAGATCTTAAAACACAGCCTGGCAAGAGAAATATGTAACTGTATTCTGAGGAGGAAGTCTCATCCAGTATTGTCCTCTTGGGTTGCCTCCAAGCCCACAGAGTCCATTACTACTTCAAGAATAACTAATAAATAAAACCAAGGGCAACCAGCCCAAGGCAGCCAGAGCTAAGTAAATGATNGCTGCTGCAGCCCTCTGAGCATCTTCGTGGCCCTCAGTTCCAATTATGGGTCTAGATTCATTTTAGTTTACTTTAGATAGCTAAAAGTTAAACCTCTACCTGATATAAGACCCTCTGTAGTCAGTTGTCTACATTTAGTCTGCATCCAGTCTAAACTACAGCAATTGCTCTATTACCTGAAGACCCCTCCCCAGCCTGGAAGGGGACTGGAGAAAATAAAGAGGATTTATTGATTGAAATTAAACCAGATTTAATGGAACAGGAAAACTAATATTAATACTAATGGCAATATAATGCCAATGGCCTGTAGCCCATGGCTGGCCTATAATTCTCTCTTAGCAAAATCAGGGCATCATTGAAAACAAAATGGGCACATTCAGCAGAAAAATCTCATCACCATTTCAGGATGTGAAAAATTAGTCTCAAAGGGTGATGATCTCTGTCTTGATAACTAGCCTTTTAGGTTACACTAGGTGACTAACTTACATAGTTAGAAGAGAGAGAAGTCCTTTTCATGGTATGAAATACTTATTCTGTTCAGTGCTCAGCTACTTCCACAACACCAGGATCTCAGGCATGGATTATGTATATACTGGAGCAAGTTTTCTCTTCACATTCATTTTCTGCTGTACTGAAGAACCACAAGGGTACTATGAGCCCTCCTAACATGGTAGGTCTTTAACTGTACCCAGCTGTAGTCATCCCATGACAAAACTGTTTGCACTCATCTTTACTGTCTAGCTGAAGGACTGCTGTGGGAGCTCATTCACAGCTTTCTCTGCAGTGTCCCATCCTGTGCTGACTTACATTGTCAAGTCCATTACCAGGGAGCATGTTAACATATTTTGGGGTGATCTTGACAGTTAGAGAACCAGAGTTCTTGGGGGCTGTTACAGTTAGCTTTCCAGAGACTCCTACAAAAGCAGAATATCACCCCAATAATTGACTTCTACTTCCAGAATGTGTCGTGCTCATTGAGGTGACACTGGGTCACCCCCTAGACTATTTACAGTGTAAATGCTAACATGCAATAGAAAAGTTTGTTAAATTCTGCTTTCAGTAACCCACAAAAAGCCTTCCAAAACCTGGAGTCAGGCCTCATTGCTTACACCCCATCAAGTTCATACATCATATTTTAGTGCCACAGGAGCTTGAAACACTGCAACTTAGCTACAGTTCGTTTAACTTTCCACAATTTAGCTTTTCAAGGTTCACATTTTCCAACCTGACTTTTTCTTCCTTTTCCAAAGAAGGCCACGACTCCTCCACAGCCACACAATGAGGCTTTAAGGAAATATTTTCCCTTATTCAGCAAAGCAGTTCAAGAGATTAGCAGGTTGGTATTGCAATGGGCAGTGCTGCAAATCAGCTTTGCTCTATTTTTTCCCCCCCTTTTTTTCATTTAAAATCTAGAAATAAGTGATGGCTTTTCAGGAAAGACCACAAAGATTTAAATAGGGTTTGCTTTAAGGGCAGTTAAAAATGCTGCAAAAAGAAAAAGGCAGGGGAATTGATTCTTTTCTTTACATAATGGCTCCTTGTAGTTAGGGTGAATGAGAATCTGATCATCAATCACAGCTATTTCAGTAGGAGTGTAGAGCTCAGTGATGAACTATTTGTAATACTTGGTTTGTGCACTTCTAAAAGGATGCCTTGACATTAACAGGACATGNGAGTGACCTGTCCTAGTGGGAGGTGTCCCTGCCTATAGAAGGGGGTTGGAACTAGATGATCTTTGAGGTCCCTTCCAACCTTACCATTCTATGATTCTATGACCCCCCACCTCTCACTACACAGAGAATAACAAAGAGCACAGTGGTTTTTAGGGAAAAAAGAAACAAAAAAAACACACAAAACAGAGTCCTGGTGAGCCCTGTATTCAGTCTTGGTGAGCCCTATATTCAGCAATCAAAACCAAGCATTAATTGAAAGTCATGCTGTCTGGCCTGCTGAAGAAGACACAGCTGGCTGGGCTTCAGCTGTTACTTGAGCAGCTCTAGGAGAGACAGCCATTAACTTACTAACCAGCACACTTGTCATTCATCTCAAGGCAAGACAAGCTGCTCATCAGCAGGTCTGCAGGGCAGGTGATTGCCAAGAAAGGTGCAGCATGAAGAGCTGAATCATTTCTCCACTCCAGTTCCCCCTGGCACCCCCGAGATGCACATCCACTCTTACTCCCTCTGAGCAAGCATAAATCATACTGCAAAGGAGGCTGGTTTGGGACACTGTTTCTTTCCTTTCAAGAGAAGTTCAAAAATATTTTTAGGTATTTTTTAGGATATAAGACCAAACAAAACAGAGGAGAAAAGAAATGTCTTGGGAAATCTTTCTTCATTTGTTTTAAGGAACTACTGAGCTGCAGATAAAAAGCAGCTAACCAGAAACAAGCAGCATTTGATCAGCACTGCTGACCTACCAGCAGGAGGGAGCCATGGATATAAAAGCCTGGGAAAAAAAAATCAGTAGTCATCTATTTCTGATGTACACCTCTCAAAAGACATGGCACCACCCCTATGTGTGTATAAAACATGCCTGGTCTGTGTGAAGATCTTCCTTTGAGAAACTTCAGAGACTGAAGTATAAAACCAGAAGCATTTCACAGGCCATAAGGAACACTATGGGAAATTAACACTTTAGGATTTAACAGCTGAGGTCTAAATCTCCTTTACCCCTGAGTTTGCTGCTAAAATATTTTAGTTTTCTGGGACAGTATGATCCATTTAGACACTGATTTCCCTACCATTAAATCTATACTGTACTTTACCAAGCCAACAGCAACTATGCTAATGGCATCTTCAGGTTTTGCACTCACTTCCTCTAGCTTTGTCAACTGATGCACTTCAATTTTCTGACCATATTCAATTACATCAAAAGTACATCTAAGGATGTTCTGGTCAGTTCCAACCTCACAGGGAAAGTCCACCTCTTCCCCAAAGTAGGGTTTTTTCATCAAACTGGATTATAAGATTAACACTAGTAACCCACTCTGGTAATTACTGTATAGGAGACAGCTCTTCTGCCTGTGTCTACTCTGGTAATTAGAAGAGGGTCAGTGCTGTGAACTGGCTCATCTTGTTTACATCTCTTCTCCTGATGCTCCTGTACTAAGTTCACAGAATCATAGAATGGTAAGGTTGGAAGGGACCTCAAAGATCATCTAGTTCCAACCCCCTGCCGTAGGCAGGGACACCTCCCACTAGTACAGTTCACTCAAGGCCTCGTCCAACCTGGCCTTGAACACCTTCAGGGAGGGAGCAGCCACAACCTCTCTGGGCAACCTGTGCCAGTGCCTCACCACCCTCACTGCAAACAACTTCCTCCTAACATCCAGTCTANCACAGTCTCAAGCTGTGCCAGGGGAAGTTTAGGCTGGAGGTGAGGAGAAAGTTCTTCACTGAGAGAGTCATTCCCCACTGGAATGGGCTGCCCAGGGAGGTGGTGGAGTCACCGTCCCTGGAGGTGTTCAAGGCACGTTTGGACGTGGCACTTGGTGCCATGGTCTAGTCTTGAGGTCTGTGGTAATGGGTTGGACTTGATGATCTTTGAGGTCTCTTCCAACCTTGCTGATACTGTGATACTGTGATACTGTGAACTGCACACAGGACTCCAGATGGGGTCTTAGGAGAGCAGAGCCAAGGGGCAGAATCCCCTCCCTCTCCCTGCTGCCCACACTGCTCTTGCTGCAGCCCAGGACTCGGTTGCTGTCTGCTATGTCCTTTCAGCCAATCCCAGACCCTGACCCACTTTTGTATGGACTGTCCCCAGAAAATATCTGCACCTTTACTATGGAACAAAATCTAAACAAAGGAAAATTGAGCTTCCCAGCATTTTCACCACCAAACAATATGATTCCTATCATTTTTGTAGGTAGTTTCCAACTATCTTCAAGTATCACCATAAACTGTCTCTGTTACATGTTGTATTTCTTGACCATAAAACACAACATATAAGAGAGCTTAATCTTATATCATCAAGGGAAACTGGGATGAGTGATTTGCCCTCTCTTTGTAGCAGTAAACATTCTTTGTCAAAGAATTTTTCTAGTTGGGAACAGCCCCTCATCTGATTTTTTTTTTAATTATTATGTTTTCTGTCATTGGAAACATATCCTATAGCTAGCAAATAATTTTTCATTGAAGAAATGGCAGGTACATCTCTGAAGCCAGAGCACAGACCTCCACAACAGAGAGCAACAACCCAGTTCTTTCATACCTTTAACACACTCACACACACACTCACAGATCCCTCTCATTTTCTTCTTCTTACATCAGGAAATACAATCCCTTTGCCATTATCTCAATGCAAACCCAGGTTAACTCTATCCAACCACAATTCTGTATTGTAGAAATAAAACAAGGTCAGCCTTCTGCTTGATGGGTCCCAAAACCTCCTGCACTTCTTCTAAACCTTCTGCACTTCTTCTAACCCCCCAGAGACTAAACACTGAGTCATCTCTGCCACTCACACAGCTAAACACCCACTTTCTTTTTTTTTTAGGTTAGTTTTGAGCCGAATCAGCTCTGACTCAGCACACAGCGACAGGATCATCAGCACCAGAGCAGGGGAGTCAGCAGCTCAGCCACACATGTCATCTTGCATCATCCTAATTCAGCTGTGAGCCCTTGTCCCAAGAGCACAGCATTCACTATCTGGCACTATTTAGAAAAGTGAGCATCATACTGATTGTGAAATAAGTTCATTATTGGATTTGGCTCAGGTTTTGTCATTGAAAGGGGTTTGTTTGTTGGCTGTTTGGTTGGATTTTTCTTGAAGAGGGGGTTTAACCATTCCTCTTCTTCAGGATAAAAGCTAAAATATTGCCAAGGGGGAGTGGAAGGAACTCTTACATCTCTTTTCCAAGTAGATGTAAGAGTTAGTTAAGACACTGCATGCTGGATACCAGCACAGGACCTTCACAACAGCAGCCCATGGAAAGACTGGCAGTGTCCAGGAGATGCATGGGTTATGCTCCCTAACTTGTTTCCAAAAACTGTTTCTTTCCTATTTCAAGAATGAGGAGCTCAAGGCTACTTTCTTGTTATCAATCCTTATCTGCTATCCACTTTTTAGTTTTGGGTTTTTTTTCTACTTAACTCATGCTTATGACTTCCTACAGCAGGCATTGATAGCAATTTACACAGGTGACATAGAATCATAGAATGGTAGAGTTGAAAGGGACCTCAAAGATCAAAGACCATAGGGGAAATCTGTTTTGATGGCATCTCCCCATTTCCCACAGAGCAAGCCCTGCAAGTCACGATAATGCTTGGCTCTGCCCCATCGTCCTTGCAGTCAGTGGAAGTCCTGACACTGTCTTTGCTCAGCACAGGGTCAGACTTGCAAGAAAGGATTTTCCTTTAAGCAGTTCCAGCATTTCTGACCCTGGTCATCAGCCAGCACAAAGCAATGAGCAGCACTGCTAAAGCTTTCCCAGCCAATACTCAGCAGAAATTGTGGTCTGCAGGAAGTAGTCACCAACCAAAAATCACTGTGTACACCCGTCTCAGCACCCAGCTCACTGATGGTCCCCACTGATACCATGAATGGATGTGTCAGGAGTCCTAGTGAGGTTCCTCTCCTCACTTTTCCTCTATAAATCTACGCAAGCTATGAGGAACAAAAAAAAAAAGGGGGGGGGGGGAAGGGAANGAGGGGGGGGGGGAATGGAAATAAAATCATAGTCTTTTTTATAGATGGTAAATATTCATCCTGAAAGATCGAGTGGTGCTTGACATTGGCAGGAATGCAATCTTGTGTTGGCTTAATGCCTACCACTCTTTCGAGTTTATGGTCTGTTATAGCAGTTTCCACTATGCCTAATTTTCCTACTCTTGAGTCAGTACAACCATAGAATCATAGAATCATAGAATAGTAAGGTTGGAAGGGACCTCAAGGATCAGCTAGTTCCAACCCCCTGCCATAGGCAGGGACACCTCCCACCAGTACAGGTCACTCAAGGGCTCCTCCAACCTGGCCTTGAACACCTCCAGGGAGGGAGCAGCCACAACCTCCCTGGGCAACCTGTGCCAGTGTCTCACCACCCTCACTGCAAACAACTTCCTTCTAACATCCAGTCTAAATCTCCCCTCTGCCACTTTAAACCCACTGCCCCTCATCCTGTCATTACAAGACCATGGCTCTTTATCCATTTTTTATACCATCATCTGTCCTCATTCTCAGGTTTTAAATTCTGACACCTTACCTGTTTCTTCTGTGCTTTCCCCCCCCCCACCTCCCACCTTGGTCTGCCTGTGTGCTGTGGTGGTGATGTTTTCTGCTGCAGTATCCAAGCCCCTGCATCTGTCTTCTCGCCTTTTGTGCACCTGTTTCCACTCCATCAACTTTACTGTCAGCAGTTTTATAGCATGGCTTTTTTCTCTTCTTTCCTCATCTTTATGACCATCCATCACAGTGGCAAATGAAAGCTGTACATCTCTCTCTTCACTTCAAAGAGACAAGTCTGCATAGCAAGAGATGATAAAAACTTTTCTACAGCCTCTTCTCTTGCCTATGAACTGTTCATAAATTGAGAGTTTAGGATCTTTCAGAATGGTTAGAAATCAGGGAATACAACACTGGATCATCCCCAGTAGCCATTGTAGATAGCTCCTGCTTTGTTGCCAAAATGGCCACTGCAGGTGCTTCAAAGAAAAGGATAAGGCCACCAATAAGGAAAGCAAGGGAGCTGACTTTGAAGAATTCCTTCCTAAATGTTCAGCAATGAGCTAATTCCTTCAGAGATCTTAAGGTTAAAAGAGACTAAATGAATCCCAAAGACTTAGAAGTCCCAGAGGTTGTTTGCAATTGCATGAAAAGAAAAAAAAACTGTTACCATTTAAGAGTAGTAATGTTTAACCTTTCAAGTGTACAGAAAATCTTTTTACTTCTTCCTTCCCCTAAAGATTTGAATATCATTAATTTTCTCTACCCCATGAGTTAATGCATGTTCTTCTTTCTCTTCCTCTGTTATTCCCTTCTTATGTAGATAGCATCACCCTCTGCTGTGATCACTATGTGCTTATTAACCAGTTAAAGATCAAACACAACATTCACAGTTCTCAAGTACTAATGACAGAATAAAAACTCCACTCTTTATTCTTTCTTTCTTTTTTTCTAATCATCCATCCAACTTATTTCACCACAAGCACATGGGCTGTCTCTACAGAGCTACCCACAACAATCCCAACCCTTTTTCCAAGCAGGTACAGTTCATTTACAAGGGAAGAGTGTTTCAGATAGTTGTGTTTCTTTGCAGTGAAGGTGGTGAGACACTGGCACAGGTTGCCCAGGGAGGTTGTGGAGCACAGAATCACCTAACGTGATCTTTGATCACGTTGGGTGATTCTGGGCTCCACAACCTCCCTGGAGGGGTTCAAGGCCAGGTTGGACAAGGGCTTGAGGGACCTGTACTAGTGGGAGGTGTCCCTGCCTATGGCAGGGGGTTGGAACTAGATGATCCTTGAGGTCCCTTCCAACCTTACCATTCTATGATTCTATTTGTTCTGGCAGACATCCCTGTTATTCTTGCCACATATATTTGGTGACAGGTATGCTGACTTTCATCTAGCTTTGTTACATAACATCCTTCCAAGAATGACATGACATCTCCTCTCCATCCTTTACATGGAAAGACAAAACTTCACTGTGCTTCTCAGGCTGCTGAGCTTAGCACACGATGTGCCGCTTTAATGTACTAACGTACTTAAATATTCCACACTTCACTTAGATACATCTTATTTTGTTTTCATCTTCATAGGGCCATGAAGATGATCAGAGGGCTGCAGCAGCTCTGCTAAGGACAGGCTACATATTTGGGGCTCTTCATCCTGAAGAAGAGAAGGCTTCAAGGAGACCTTAGAGTAGCCTTCCAGGATCTGAAGGGGGACTCCAGGAAGGCTGGGGAGGGATTATTGACAAGGTCTTGTAATAACAGGACAAGGGGCAATGGGTTTGAACTGGCAGAGGGGAGATTTAGACTGGATGTTAGGAGGAAGTTCTTTGCAGTGAGGGTGGTGAGGCACTGGCACAGGTTGCCCAGGGAGGTTGTGGCAGCTCCCTGCCTGGAGGGGTTCAAGGTCAGGTTGGACGAGGCCTTGAGTGCCCTGTACTAGTGGGAGGTGTCCCTGCCTATGGCAGAGGGGTGGAACTAGATGATCTTTGAGGTCCCTCCCAACCTTACCCTTCTATGATCTTTTCTCATCACAAAAATTGACATTATTTCAACATATTTAATACACCATACTCGACCTAGATTCAAGTTCATGGTTCCCCTCCCTCCCTCAGGCTTCCCTGGCTTTGTCTTGCAAGTGAGCTTACAAAAAAAAAATAAAATTAAAAAATAATCATCAAAATACTATTATTTCGAAAACTATATACAAAATACTCTTTATTCTATTGTTTTTATCTTCTCTAGATGTATTCCAGCAGATTAGTACAAAAATACTTTCCCTTATAGAAGGCATTTAGCCTTTCTATTCGTTTAGTCACTTTACAACTGTATATTTGGGTTATTTGCCTACTGAAACAGCAGGTAAACTACACAACATCACAGAATCACATTTATTTTCCATATCAAACACAGATGTGTTTGGTCTCAATTTGCATAGTAACTGAGAATCAAACAGGGTATGTGAAAGACAACATTTTTGCCAGCAGCTTAGATACTTGCCATCTCTCCTTGCAAATAATTTGGCTGTATGGGAATGAAGAGAANGCAACAGAGAAAAAGGACTAATGAAATGAAGAAAAGATCCACTTGGGCTGAGTATCATTTAAAGCATCCTAAAAGAAAACCTGTTCAGAAATGGGTGAATCTCTAAGGGGAAACCAAAGAAGATGCATTCAGTTGGAAAGTTTAGAAAAAGCACTAAGCACTAGAAATTAAGATGTAGCAAAGACACTCTTTGCAGTGGCAGGGGGATAGGCATGAATATCTCCTAATTTCCATCATAGCAGCTGAATATGCATTTAATAATGAAAACCATGGGTGTCAACTCCCCTTGATGACATAATCTATGCAACACATGAAACATTTGCATTTGTATCCCGTTCATCATTGACATGAGAAGAAGAATCACAGTATCACAGTATCACCAAGGTTGGAAGAGACCTCAAAGACCATCAAGTCCCACCCACTACCACAGACTTCAAGACTAGACCATGGCACCAAGTGCCACGTCCAAACGTGCCTTGAACACCTCCAGGGACGGTGACTCCACCACCTCCCTGGGCAGCCCATTCCAGTGGGGAATGACTCTCTCAGTGAAGAACTTTCTCCTCACCTCCAGCCTAAACTTCCCCTGGCGCAGCTTGAGGCTGTGTCCTCTTGTTCTGGTGCTGGTTGCCTGAGAGAAGAAAGCAACCTCCTGCTGGCCACAACCACCCTTCAGGTAGTTATTCTTCTACCACTGTCCTAATCTGAGTTACCAGGTGCACAGGTTACAGCAGTGAGTGTTTCCTGCTTCTGCACCCCAGAGGTACCCCAGCCATCCAAGCCAAGCCTGCCTCTGTCTCTTAGAGATGTACCTAACTCACCTCCAAACTAGCTGCTGGCATTGGAGAGCTCAGTGAAAGCTCATGACTGAATGGGCATCACATCCATGCTGTTATGCCAGCAGCTTATGGCTCTATCAGTTTACTCCAAAAACTCCAGTGGGTGTTCATTAAAAATGCTTGTACATTTGGCCTGCTTGTACATTTGGCTTGCCATACAAACACACCTATCCTAAATCTAGCATGCTGAACTACTAAAGCCTGTAATGAAAGGAGCCAATGACAAAAAGGTTTCTGGAAAGTGACATTGCTGTACATTATTATTTTTACTATCTATGTAATCAGAGCACCATGGAGCCTCAGGCACAGCCAGAGATCCCACTGCTCCAAATGCTGTCTGTAGCAGAGCAGAAATCTCACCACCTGGCAGATATCCATATTTCTCATAACAGTGAGGAAACAGAAAAACAAGCTGTCAAGGAAGTGGGGAGGGGAGTGCAGCTAAAGGAAAGATCCCTTGTAGATTCAAAAGGAATCACCTGACAGGGTATCAAGCCTCGTGCTTCTCAAGGCTTTTGGGTTTAAAACAATAAGACCTTCGCCAAGTCTCCAAAGCATTGAAATACCCTCTGACAGGCTGTGCTTTTTCATTGCATGACTCCATCCCTGTCTGAGTCTGCCCAAACCAGAGTCAATCACAACAGGAGCTGTTTTGATGCTAATGGAAATACATTCAGATCACTCCAATTAGGCTGAGTTTGGGCAAATGGAAGAGTTTTGTGACCAACAGACATGTAATAACCAGGTTCTAGCCATGTTTTACATAAACTGTTAACTTTTGTTCTTCCCTTTTGTCAATCAGCTTATCTGTTACCCTGGTTCTTTGCAAGTTTGGGGTGTTTTTTTTAATCCTTTCCATCTAGATATGTCTGTACTTATACTTCCTGGGACATAGGATTTCATCAGCTGCACACACATCCCAGCACAAATAGCATACAGTTTTTAACCATGCAAGTGAGGCATGTCTCTGTTTCAAAGAGTATTCAGCTGAGCTAAAGTAAAGCAACATTTTCCATCCTTTGGAAATGAAAGCAAAAGCACTCAGGTTTGGATCCAAAGGGGCACAGAAGCAGGGCTCAGGAGAGAGCCTGATACAGAATGCTCAAAATACCAACTCTAAGCCGTTGGTACCTCTGTTCAGATTCAGCTGTCACTATTAACCATCTTCAAAGGTTCATTTCTTAGGTGAAGACTTTAGGGTGAGATCAGCTCGAGAAGGGCCTGTTTCCATTTACTAGCTGAAAAGGGAGATAGGTAATTCAAAGCAGGAGACTACATAAATTCTCTGCTCTGAGGATCTAGGAGAAGCATGCCCAAATATGCTCAAAACATGCCCAAAACAGCCACCGATTTGGGTATCCCCCTGATGCAAGATTTCCCATGCTAGACTAAGGGCTGAGCTCTTCCACTGAGGATCTGCTACTTGGAAGACGAGAGGACTCAATAAAAGAGGGACTATTCCCTGGGTCACTGATGCCCTTTCTCACCACAGGGAGGAGACATGAGATTCTGCACCCCCAGACTGGGAGGTCCCACACTGCGATAGCCTCCATCAGGACCCTTCACTAGCCAGATTGTCTAACCTGCCTGCAGCCACCCATTCCAGTCTAGTCTGCGGATATACAAATTATTTCTTCATAAACAGCACAGCTGCAGTAAAAGAGGTGAAGAAGCTCTGTTCCCAGAGCATCCTCGGAGGGGTAGCAGAAAAGCGACTGAATGCTACCAACCGTCTTACAGGGTTGGTACACAGAGCAGTGCCCCAGCCCCCCGAGACTTCTTTGGGAACCTGGTACGTAGCTTCCTCGCCCCTACACCGAGATTTTAAAACACAGAAAAGACCCACTTGCTCTTTAAAAGCAGTAGAGAGGATACCCCAGCATGTAAGACCGAGAATGGAGAGGCTGGAGCAGAGGCTCAGCCTTGATCCTCTCTAACAGGGTTCCTTCTGGACTACCCAGCGCTGGATGTCCCTTCCCCACAGGGGGCCCTGCAGAGCGGTCCCTGCTCCGAAGACACCGAGTTGCTCCCGTTTCGGGTTTTTGCAGCAGGGAAGAGGCAGAAAGTTTCTCTCCCCATGTCACACGCTCGGCTCAAGCCTAGGACACCTTATGTCGGGCTGACACAAGGTGGTAGGGACAGTTCCACCACCCTCCTCCTTAACTCTCCGCCTTTTGCACTGATTTCACATGAGTAATTAGAAAAGCTGCGAGGCCACCCGAGTCCTCCTCGTCCGTGCTATTTCCACGCACAGCAAGAAACAACAAGCCGAGGCGGGGCGGGGGGGCTTCTACAGGGTCTGCTCCATGCGTGATACGGGGGGTTCGGCCTCCCCGTAAAGCCCCCAGCAGTACTGCGGCGAGGGGTCCTTCTTTGCGGGTCTGATCCCTCTTATCTTCCCACGGATAGCCCAGGGGGAACAGCAAGAACCAGCAACATCCCCCTCTCGGGATGCCACGCTCCACCCCAGCCGGTGCATCCCTCGCTCCCAGCCCTACGGATGGGGAAATCCCCAGAGAAGCAGGAAAATCTCACCTCTTCGCAGGGAGGCAGCTGCAGGGCGGCCGCCTGCCAGCTCAGAATCCAGCAGCACACCCAGGCACTGCCCGGGTACCCGCGCTTCATTCCGGCCCGCCGCATCCTCATCCTCCACCGCGGAGCGCCCGCGCACCCTCCCCTAGGTGCAGGGGGGGAATCACCGCCCCCTTCTCCTGCGCCGGCCGCGGCCGGCAGGTCGGGCTGGCCCTGGCCCTGCGCCCCGCCGGCAGCTGGGCATAACCCCGCGGCTGGCACAGACGGCAGCGGCCCCGCTCCCGGCAGCCGACACCGCCAAAGCCGGGAGGAGGGGCCGGGAGGGGGAGGAGGAGGAGGGAGGAGGAAGGCAGGCAGCGCAGGAAGCGCAGGCGCATGCTGCCGAGGCTCGTCCAGTCCCGGCGCGTCAAGCAGGAGCCCGCAAGCATCTCTCGGTTGCATCTCTCCAGCCCCGAAAGATCCGTGGTAGGAGCGGCACCGGCGGGGTGAAAAGCCCAGCAGGCAGCGCCTGGCAGCCCCGTTCCTGCCGGGGATGCACGACAGCACGCCGCGGAGGGACCACTCCGGCCCCGAAAGGCTCTGGGGTGGGAGCTGCGAAGCCGCCCCAGCCCTTGCCCCCCTAGGGCGTGCTGGCCTGCAACCCTGCCATCCTTCACTCGGCTGTTGCCACCCGCGCTCCCCAGCCTTCTGCCTGACAGCGCCAGGCGATGCAGGGTGCTTGCAGCCGTCTACCCCCTCCTCTGATGCTAAGGATGTCCCAGTCCCCCTTTAAGGTGACATCCAGCCTGGTGGGACGTGTGGTGGGCCGCTCACCTCCCAACCCGAGCATGACAGAGACCTTCCTCAGTAGCATTGGAAAGCAGCTTACTCGTAGCCTGATTAAAATTATTAACCCCAGACTTAGGGAAACCTCTCACTCAGTGGTTGCCTTTCCCCGTGGATTTTTTTCTCCTCTTCTCCAGCAATGTCCAGCTCCTCATTGCTAATGAAGTGCTTTACTGCCTCAGGCACTGACAGTTCTTTGCCTTTCTGGCATCTCTGCCAAACCTGCTCACCGATGCTGCTCCTTCTCTTCCCTTCTCTTGGCCTCCTCTTATCTAACCCACAAAACCCCACACAGCCACAGCACTCATCTCTAGCACAGTATGTTCCTGTCCCTACTGATCCATCTTTTCCAACTTCAATACACAGCACCTTTTTTTTTTTTAACTTCTGACTCGTCAAGTGACTTTTTTTTCTTTCAATTTACTGCAATTCCTGCTCATCTTCATCTAGGTTTGTCTCAGCTTTTTATTTATCTCTTAAAGAGAGATGAGGAGTCTGAGGGTCAGATGTCACCTCTCTCACCATCCCTGGCTGGTTCATCACTGCAATTGTATGCTAATACAAAAATTATCTGGAATGTTATTTTATGTCGTTTGAGGACCTTATTGGAGTGATCTGCAGGGAGCTCTGTCACAGTCTGCTAACAGAGACAAGTTCAAAATTTCCCTTTGTTCTCACACCAAGCCTTGCTCTGCTTTTAGCTCTAGCTGGAGGAAAGAAAATGGGTTAGCAGTTCTTAAGTTGACAGTCCCCATCCCTCACGAGGGTGCCAAATGAAGCAGCTTATGTAAACAGCTACCAAAAAAATAATTAAAAAACAAAACAAAACAAAATAAAACAAAACAAAAAAAATCTAATTATCTTTCCAGAAAAATGGAGAACAGGATATAAATCACAGAATCATAGAATGGTGAGGTTGGAAGGGACCTCAAGGATCATCTAGTTCCAACCCCCTGCCATAGGCAGGGACACCTCTCACTAGTACAGTTCACTCAAGGCCTCCTCCAACCTGGCCTTGAACACCTCCAGGGAGGGAGCAGCCACAACCTCCCTGGGCAACCTGTGCCAGTGTCTCACCACCCTCACTGCAAACAACTTCCTCCTAACATCCAGTCTCAATCTCCCCTCTGCCACTTCAAACCCATTGCCCCAGTCCTGTCATTGCAAGACCTTGTCAATAGTCCCTCCCCAGCCTTCCTCTAGGCCCCCTTCAGATACTGGAAGGCTACTCTAAGGCCTCCTCAAAGCCTTCTCTTCTTCAGGCTGAAGACCCCCAAATCTCATAGCCTGTCCTTATAGCAGAGCTGCTGCAGCCCTCTGAGCATCTTTGTGGTCCTCCTCTGGACCCGCTCCAACAGTTCCATGTCCTTCCTAAATTGTCATGTGGCTTTATGTTTTGTGCTCCTGGACTAGGTTGATCCCAAAGTCAGATCCCAAAGATTCATTGCTCACCTTAACTTTGGGATAGAATCCAATGTTTGAGGAATACTGGTTTCAGGTGGAGCAGTGGATCTCTTTACCTTTGGCAAAATGAAACACACAAAGCTGCAGGCATTCCTAGACATGCAGCAAGGGACTCACCCAGAGAAGGCATGGGAAAAGAATTATACTGGTTGAATTTGGCCCATCTTTCATACCAGGAAAATGGGTACAAGGTCAGCTTCCAGAAAAGTGCATGTCTTGTTGTTCCTGAACAGTTCAGGGTGAGGAGCATACCTGGCAGGGGCTGCTTGCAGAACTGCTTTCTGCAGTATGAAGTGCTCCTGGTTTCCAGTAACTCTTAGAAAGGCAACGCTCAGGAGTCAGTTCAAGTGAGCCAATCTCCTTTATGGCTTTGTCAGCTGCTCTGTCACTCTTTTGTTTTACTAAATTATTCATTTTAAAACTTAGAATAGGAAGAACTCAATTTACAAATAAAAGGCTAGATACTCATCATCACTGCTCACTCTATGTTACCAAAAATTTATTTACTGTCCTCTGTGGGACTTGCTGTCTTCCTAACAAGAAAAATCACTAAGATCTGAGAATTGTTTTGTCTTGCTTTGTTTCCCAATGGCAGCAGGTCCAGAAATTTCTTGAGCTTTAAAAGCAATGTTGTCACTTCAGTTGCTGTGCTATTTGAACAGGATCTGAAATGCCTGTGATATTAAATCCTGCAAATCTTACCTGAAGGCAGCATGGCAAAAATTCTGCAGTGCATAGTAAGCACGAAGCTAACAGAAAAAAAAAAAAAAATATACTATTTAAAAATTAATCAGCTTAGACAGACATGAACAAATGAGGTAGAGGAAAGCAGTGTTGGATTTAAGAAGCATCATATAACACCAAGGAAAGCAACACCTATATACAGGGGAGCAAATTTAAAGGATTTTAAATCTAATAAATGCAGAGAGCAGGCAGTAGCACTGGAAATTTGGAGCCCTGCACCTGAAATCTTGACCTAATATTTTGAGTCAACCAAGAGGATACACAAGTAATCCAGAAGACTCATGCAATCTGAGTTAAAAACAATTGCCCTACTGTACTAAATTAAACTACACCAAAAAAAAAAAAAAAAAAAAAAAAAAAGAATGAAAGGTAAGTGGTAAGTAATAATTTATACTGCAACAACTGTGAGAAGTGTTTCAAGCTACATCTCCAGAACTGCCTGTGTCTTACTGTGCCCCTCCATTAGTCTGGTCTGTTAAAGATGCTCTTAAAAAAATGTACCTTTGCACTTTTATAGTAAGCTGTGCCCAGGAAAACCCAACAGCTTTCAAGCATTTAGGATCCAGGTGTGTAATTGGTTCCTCCTGGCACCAATGAGATGCCTAAAGTTAATCATGGACTTTCAGGTTTGCAGAGCTCAAGCCATAGGTTTCTCCAGTACCCATTTAGTCATGTCAGGGAAGCAGCCATATGTCACTAATGTTAATGACATCAAGTGAAAGGGAAAATTAAATGGCTGCCAGCTACTGTTTGGATCACAGCAATTAGTAACTACACTTGGGATTAGTCAGGGCTGTAGGCTGACACTGGCTTCTGTGGGAATACATCATAGGGTAAATGAAACTATTAACCCTTTTTCACTTTGCCTGTTTCTGATGAGAACTCCTTAAAGACTTTGGCTGTAGCCACATTTCAGGGCAGCTTTTGGAAAAGGTAATCAATATAAAGCAATTTCATGGAGTTTCTTCACTGCAACTCATTTTCCAGCACTAGTGACTCTCTGTGTGGTTAAATTACATGATGCCTCTAAGAGGGTGACTGATTTTCCCACAGAAGGTAATATGTTCTTTTAATCTGCTAACACATCCATCCATGGCCTCTACCACAGCATGTTTTGCTCAGACATCTTTTTTTTTTATGAGCCATATACTTTTCCCATATAACCTGATCACCTGTGCACTCTCCATGAGGGTATACTTTATCTGAGTGTCCTAGCAAAGCTAGGACAGAACCAGCCATGGGCTGCAGGCCATTATCAGTTTGGAGTCAAACAGGAGCTGCAGATGGAAAGGGCAAAAGATAGGGCAGCTGAGCTGAGCTGACTCCAGGTGTATTCCATATCACAAATGTCACATTCATTATAACAAAGGAAATTTGCTGAGGATAGAGGCTCCTCTTCTCAAGGGCCTCCATCCTGAAGGGGGTCATTCATCATTCTGCTCCTGAAGAATGTTTTCCCATTTTTTGTGGCCACCATACATTGGCTGGGCTGAGTATAGCTTTTTATATGTTATATTGGCATTGGTCTTTGTTTGGCTGTTCCATTAAATATGTTTTCACTTCAACCCATGTGTCTCCTGTCCTTTTCCTGATTATTCTTCTTGGCTGAGGAGGGGGTCATTGGGTGATAGGCCAACTTCTGTAGTTCAGACCCAGATATGGGCAAAACATAGACATCTGGGACAGTGGTTCTGGTTTACATGATGTGGTTGTGCAGGCTCCATCACATAGCCATAGCTTTCTTAGGTGAACCTACAACTGCAGAACCCTGGGGAGAAAAAGGAAAAAGAAAGAAAGAGTTCTCTAGCTACAGAAAAGCCAGGATCAGCCTCCTTTTTCATAAGCCTCACTCCTATATGTAACACTCAGCTTTTATCCCTTTCTCTCCTTTCTTAATACTCTCATCCCTGAATGCTGTATTTTTGCCTGTTCTCCCTAGAGGTGTTCGGAGCGCCTGTATTTTGCTTTTCTACCAAACTTTATCTTTTGGATCCTCTTTAAACTCTGGAAGCCTTCCAGTTGTGATCTCTTTTTCATTTGTTTGTTTGTTTGTTTTACATCCTTTCTCTTTTTGTGACTTTAATTGAATTTTCCTGTAAATCTTGCTCTTGGCTTGGCACTGGAAAAGCTCCTTGAATGCATACAATTTAATATGAGCTGTGCAAAGGTTAGGTTATAAAAGACCCAGAACCCTCCTGCACCATTTTAATCTACAGACCTGAAGAAGAGAGGTTAGAGAGGTAAGCTGTCTTGCTTGAATCTGAATGACAAGAAATTCAGCCACAAGAGAAGAATTTGTCTGCTTTTGTTATAGCCACATGATTTGGCAACTCCTTCTTTGCTCTTCAGCTTGGAGAAGAGAAGGCTTCCAGGAGACCTTAGAGTAGCCTTCCAATATCTGACGGGGGCCTACAGGAAGGCTGGGGAGGGCCTATTGACAAGGTCTTGTAATGACAGGACAAGGGGAAATGGGTTTGAACTGGGGAGATTGAAACTGGATGTTAGGAGGAAGTTCTTTGCAGTGAGGGTGGTGAGACACTGGCACAGGTTGCCCAGGGAGGTGTTCAAGGCCAGGTTGGACAAAGCCTTGAGTGCCCTGTACTAGTGGGAGTTGTCCCTGCCTATGGTAGGGGGGTGGAACTAGATGATCTTTGAGGTCCCGTCCAACCTTACCATTCTATGATTCTACATAAAGGTGAAAATACTAATTTCCCATTTTGACTTGTATAGACCAGCTGATTTCCCCCACCCCACCAGTGCATGTAGAATAAAAAGCAGTGCTCACTGCATTAAAATCAGTTTGCATGTTTGTTTTGAGCAAGGAGGAACAGCAGTGACAAATGTTTCAAGATAACTGATGATAGATGTCAGGATCAGCATCCAAAGCCTTTTACTGTTGCTGTTGGAGTTTCTTAGCCATTCATCCACAGATGCCTTTTCCCAGCAGACCTATTTATCTGCTATTGGGTAGCATGAGTGTGTTGAGTAATGATGATTCTCTTGACTTTGTGTGCAAAACAGAGCCTCATTAGATGACTCTCAGGGCCCCACCGTGACATGGTTATGTCCAAAGCAGACATGCCATGTGGTGGGAGTTGGGTGAACACTCTGAAAAGTAACATGGCTTGATTTATAGAGCACTGAGTGCAAACAATGGGAAAGCTAAAATCTACAGGCTCTGGCTGTGTTGATTTGGTGTGTGAACTAAGGATGAATGACAATGAATAAATAGCTTTCTGCAGTCAGGAAAGGTTATTTCAGCTAATTCTGTATTTATTTCTGCAGTGATGCTGGACATAATTGATGTTGATCATCTTCACTCTAGGCTAACAAGGCAATGCATATCTTTGGCTCTGGGAAAGAGCAGAAGGCAGACCTGCCTCCACACAGTGCTGTGTGCCAGTCCCATGAGTCTTTACATTACCCAGCTTCTCTAGCCACCATTTGTCCCTCTCACCATCACCAAGAGGTTACTATCTCATGANGCCTTAAACCAGCACATGTGGTGGAGAGAACTCTCTTTCCCATCCATCCCACCAGAAGCATCTTGCTTCTCCAGAAAAATCAAAAGCAAAATGTCACAAGGCTTTCACATAGGATGTTAGGAGGAAGATCTTTACAGTGAGGGTGGTGAGGCACTGGCACAGGTTGCCCAGGGAGGTTGTGGCTGCTCCCTCCCTGGAGGTGTTCAAGGTCAGGTTGGACGAGGCTTTGAGTGACCTGTGCTAGTGGGAGGTGTCCCTGCCTATGGGGGTCGGAACTAGATGATCCTTGAGGTCTTTTCCAACCTTACCATTCTATGATTCTACGACTACATGATCTTTAAAGGTCTCTTCCAACCCAAGCCATTCTATGATAGTGTCCTCTAGAAAGAAAAGGGATTCTTCTTTTGTATTGATCTGCTTGATCTCGAGGGATTTCATCAATAAAGGCTGCATTTTCCAGGGTCTTAAAGGTCCTTCTGCTTTCCTTGAATCAATGACAACATCTGCTGGGTCTTCAAAACTTCAAAGAAAGCAATGCCAGGCTCTCCCTGGGAAATCGATGGGAGACATATTGAGCCAACACTGAAGCACTTTGAAAGTATCACCTGTTTGATAAACAGGTTTGGTTTGATTTGATATTTTGTGGGAGGGTTGGGGTTTTTTTTTGCTGGTTGGTTGGTTGGTTTTGTTTTGTAGATATCTGTTTTATTACTATACCGTTGCTATGGTTGGCAGCAAAATTAATTGAGCTGACACTGCCAACGGTGTTGACATGCACAACAGCGACAAACAACCATAACTTGGTATTAAACAACAGGGTTGATTTTCTGCTCCCAGGAAAGCCTTTGTAAACTTTCAAACCCCAGTTTTTCAAAATAAAATGCACACAACTAAATGTCAGAGACTGTAGCAAAGCTACTTCAGTAGAAGCCAGAGATGTAATTTATTACGTGAGAAGACTGACTCTGATCTCACACATGGGTATGAAATTGTGTTGACCTCCTGTGAGCAAGTGGCTGAAACAGGTCTTATCAAGATGACTCCAAGGTGGTGCTGCAGCAAAGCAGGCTGATCTAACCTGACAGGCAGACCTACACCTCAATGTAAAGCTCCATCTACATTTGTGGTGCTTCAGCTGTAATGAGGCTGCAGCCATGCATGTTACATCTGACTCTTAACGCTGTGAATGTGTGCTTCTGTGGGTAAGGATCTATATAAAGGTAAAGCACAGCATGTGATGCTAGATGGTTCTGCAGCTCTGACAGGGAAAGCTTAAAATGCAGAGTACTGTTAGCAGCTCTCTCAGCATCTGGGAGGCTTTCTCCTCCATCACTGCCAGTCCCAGAAGCAATAAATACCATCAAACATGCTCACTAATGCAAAACCTTCCTAACAACCTCTTCTCTCTGTTGGTTATGGCAATTAGAGGAGCACATCTAACTGTCACATGCATCATCTATTTGAGAAGTTATTTTGTCCCAACACTGCAACAGTGGTGCTTCAGGTTTGGTGTAATTCCACTCTGTATGAGTCACAAAGTATTTACCCAGCACATTGGGCTCGGTTATGTTTCATTTCTGAAAATGACTGCTTCAGTCATTCAGGTGCTGCAGGCAGGTGCCTGCATGCTCAAAAATCATAGAATCATAGAATGGTAAGGTTGGAAGGGACCTCAAAGATCATCTAGTTCCAACCCCCTGCCATAGGCAGGGACACCTCCCACTAGGACAGGTCACTCAAGGCCTCCTCCAACCTGGCCTTCAACACCTCCAGGGAGGGAGCAGCCACAACCTCCCTGGGCAACCTGTGCCAGTGTCTCACCACCCTCACTGCAAACAACTTCCTCCTAACATTCACTTTCAATTTCCCCTCTTCCACTTTAAACCCATTGCCCCTTGTCCTGTCATTGCAAGACCTTGTCAATAGTCCCTCCCCAGCCTTCCTGTAAGCCCCCTTCAGATACTGGAAGGCTACTCTAAGGTCTCCTCAAAGCCTTCTCTTCTCCAGGCTGAAGAGCCCCAACTTCCTCAGCCTGTCCTCACAGCAGAGCTGCTGCAGCCCTCTGAGCATCTTCGTGGCCTCCTCTGTACCCGCTCCAACAGTTCCATGTCCTTCCTGTGCTGGGGGCTCCAGAACTGCACACAGTACTCCAGGTGTTGCTTCAGCCATTCAGGTGCTGCAGGCAGGTGCTTGCATGCTCAAAAATAAAGATTGCAGAAACTCTTTGCCCATCTTGCTGAGTTTTCAGCCTTCCCCTCCTGAAAGCACACTTTTTTCATTCATTAACCCCAGCTCTCTCTATTGACTTTCAAGGAAAGAGGAGCCAAATCCAGCAGAAGAGCAACTCCCCAACTTGGGGGCTTTCACCCCTTTCTGAGAGGGAGAACCATTCATCTGGGGGAAAGGATGTACAGATTTAGGGTGTGGCTGGACTTTATGTGCCTGTCTGCACACAGCAGCCCTGTCCCCACCTTCAGGTGATGCCACCAAGCCAGCCTCACCTGCTGGTGAGGTTTCAAGGTGAACTGTCTTTTAAGCAGATGCCCTGAGTCCTAGAGGTTAGAACACCACCTTTACATTTAGTAACCCACCACAGCCTTCAAAATACATAAATGTAAATCTGCAATTTAAGGGGTGAAGTTATTTATTGCACTATGAATAACCTACTACATTAACATAATATTGCTCAACTGGCACTAAGTACTTGTAAATATAATGTTGGTGCTTTATCAATTGTTCCTTCATGGATTTGCTTCCTCATTACCACTTTTCTCGGTGTCTGACTTTTTTGTCCTCCTCTTTAAACTACTGCTTATCCAAAGATGCATTTTCCTCAGCATCTTTCCCACTGTCCTCTTACCCTACAAACTCACTGAGTAAGGAACTGGCTGGATGGTGGCACACAGAGAGTGGTGATCAAGGGCACAATGTCCACCTGGAAACCAGTGACAAGTGATATCTCTCAGATGTCAGTGCTGGCACCAGTGCTGTTTAACATCTTTGTCAGTGACATGGACAGAGGAATCAGTGCACCCTCAGCAAGTTTGCAGATGGCACCAAGCTGTGTGGCACAGTCGACTTGCTAGAGGGCAGGGATCCATCCAGAGGGACCTGGACAGGCTGCAGAGGTGGGCCCAGGCCAACCTCATGAAATTCAACAAGGTCAAGTGTAAGTTCCTGCACCTGGGTAGGCACAATCCCAAGCACAAATCCAGGCTGGGTGGTGACTGGCTGAGAGCAGCCCTGAGGAACAGGACCTGGGGGTCTGGAGTGATGAAAAGTTCAAGATGAGCCTGCAGTGTGAGTGCAGCCCAGACAGCAACTGTGTGCTGGGCTGCAGCAAGAGCAGTGTGGGCAGCAGGGCAAGGGAGGGGATTCTGCCCCTTTACTCTGCTCTCCTCAGACCCCATCTGGAGTCCTGTGTGCAGTTCTGGAGCCCCCAGCACAGGAAGGACATGGAAGTGTTGGAGCCGGTCCAGAGGAGGCCACCAAGATGCTGAGAGGGCTGCAGCAGCTCTGCTGTGAGGACAGGCTGAGAGAGTTGGGGCTCTGCAGCCTGGAGAAGAGAAGGCTTCCAGGAGACCTTAGAGTAGCCTTCCAGGATCTGAAGGGGGCTACAGGAAGGCTGGGGAGGGACTATTGACAAGGTCTTGCAATGCCAGGACAAGGGGCAATGGGTTTGAAGTGGCAGAGGGGAGATTGAAAGTGGATGTTAGGAGGAAGTTGTTTGCAGTGAGGGTGGTGAGACACTGGCACAGGTTGCCCAGGGAGGTTGTGGCTGCTCCCTCCCTGGAGGTGTTCAAGGCCAGGTTGGATGAGGCCTTGAGTGACCTGTGCTAGTGGGAGGTGTCCCTGCCTATGGCAGGGGGTTGGAACTAGATGATCCTTGAGGTCCCTTCCAACCTTACCATTCTATGATTCTATGATTCTATGATTCTATAAACTCACTTGAAAGCATTTTGAATTAAAATTTTGTAAGGCACTCCAGTTTATTTTAGAGCCTACTTTGCTGAATAGAGATTCAGCTCCTGTGCCAGCCCCACTGGTCATGAGAAGGTGACAAGTCCCTGTGAGAGAGCTGTGTCTGGTGGGTAAAACGAGCACTCCAGGAACATGCTCTCTACTTACTTCACTGCCACTGAGTCATAGGTAAAATTTATTCTCTTGCAAAACCTGAAACTGCCATCTTAGCTAAAGGCTCAAGGTGGGATTTTACTAGACTGAAGACCTGAATGATGCTTTTAGGGGTTTCCCTCCCCCGACTGGATAGTGGCTTCTGCTCTCCTGGGGAAGCCACTTTATATTTCTTTATTTCAATCTCTTTGTAAATTATCATTTCCTCAGCCTCTGAGATACATGAGAATGACTTAAAACAGAACAGGAAGGGTTATCTGCCAGCTGATTATGGCCAAAAAAGTGCAGTATCATGCAAGTGAAGTTGGACTGCAAGTCTTCTTAATACAAGCCTCCATAGAACCATAGATGCTCATGCTGGGCCACCTGTCTGCTTCTCCTTAATACAAGGATGCTTGATGGATTCCAGCCTAGACCTGCCCAAGGACAGATACAGGATGGCTCATGAGAAACCTGGTCCTGGCATAAGTTTCCCAGGGGTCAGCCAGGCTTCCAGAGCCATGAAGATGACCAAGCATCTCAGGATGGTATCAGAACAGCTGAGACATTCCCATCCCAGAGATGGAAGAGCTGTGCCACTGTCTTATATGCATTTCATTACTTGCTGAGGGCTGGAAAGATTAAATAAACAAAGCAAACAAAAAACCCCACAAACAAACAAACAAAAAAAACCCACCAACACACCTTGTGGGGCTGTGTGTTACCTCATCCCTAGATACCACTAAGAAACAGTGAAGGTGATGGCAAGGTGAATCTTTAGTACCTCTGGCTTTAAAAAAATACAAACATTAACATCATTAGAAGCACAGAGACCTGCAAGAGATCAGCTTGAGTGAATTTGAAATTAAGCTTGCAAAGTGAATGGTGTGTTTGAATTTATCTCTACAAATGTGCTTTACCATGGAGGTAAGGCAAAATGTCAGCCTGAAGTTAAAAGCTTTGTTGAAGGAATCTTTGGTTTAACACTCAAAGTGCCCCTTGATATTTATCAAGGTAATGAAAATGCTACAAGCCTCTTCAAAAGCTGATGAGAGGTTGTGCTCAGCTCACCTGTCACAATAACTAGGGGGGTTTGCTCTAGCTGGACAGCTCACTTCTCTATCACCTTCCTGCACACACAAGCAATTCCTGCAGGTAATTATTCTTATTTCTCAGCATATTTCTGCTAAACTTCAATGTTAATTAAATATACATATACGTAATACGTGTTTATATTTAATTAAGATAGATATAGGTATAGATATAGATATAGATATAGATATAGATATATAGATATAGATATAGATATAGATATAGATATAGATATAGATATAGATATAGATATANGGGCTGCAGCAGCTCTGCTATGAGGACAGGCTACAAGAGTTGGAACTCTTCAGCCTGGAGAAGAGAAGGTTTTGAGGAGACCTTAGAGTAGCCTTCCAGTATCTGAAAGGGGCCTACAGGAAGGCTGGGGAGGGACTATTGACAAGGTCTTGCAATGACAGGACAAAGGCCAATGGGTTTAAAGTGGCAGAGGGGAGATTGAAACTGGATGTTAGGAGGAAGTTGTTTGCAGTGAGGGTGGTGAGACACTGGCACAGGTTGCCCAGGGAGGTTGTGGCTGCTCCCTCCCTGGAGGTGTTCAAGGCCAGGTTGGAGGAGGCCTTGAGTGACCTGTACTAGTGGGAGGTGTCCCTGCCTATGGCAGGGGGTTGGAACTAGATGATCCTTGAGGTCCCTTCCAACCTTACCATTCTATGATTCTATATAAATGTATATGGAATATGTTTCATGTACCTATATTTCTGATGACTGAGGTGGACAACAGAGGTAACTCAGCTGACCCCCAAATGCTCCAGATGACCTGGCAGGCAAAGATGTTTTAAGAACCAGGGATAACAGAAGTGACTCAGCCCTCTTTCTGCTGTGTCACAGGAGACAAATGTCACCTCCATCATTTCCACAGACAGGAGCACAGGCAATAAGCTGGGTAGCTGAATGTGCAGCCTGCCACTGTATAATTCATTAATGCTGATGACAATATGTCTTTACTTTGTTGAGCACAGTATGAACACAGAACACAAAAAACCCTAAAATGAAACTGCAAAGAGGTCCTATGTCCAAAATGCTAAATAAGCAAACTACAATTTCTTTCCAAATCAAAACACTTCCCTGTCTAGTCAATCCATCCTGCTTATATTGCCAAGTACTTTTCCTCTGCTCAGGAAATCACAGGAAACATTCAACCCCCATTTGGAAGAAAATGAGGGTTGTCCATGATAGTGAACAACTACAGCTTTTGTCCCTGATGGTGTGGCAAAATATAGACATTTTGTGGATACTTGTGCTCCAGTTGCAGTTATCCTCTCTACATGGGCACCTATGTGAAGAACCAGCTTCCCAAAAGGCTACTTTACACAGGTAACCCTTTGCGTGTCCCCAGCAAACACAGTATCAACCAACAGCAAGTCACCTGGAGGCAGTGCAAGAGCAATGGGGTCAAAAATCCCCAGACCCAGAGGTTTAAAAGTAGTCTGATTCCATTTTTTGGGTTATAATGTTAATGGATTGTAAGCCTGGATCAGGCCAGCTGACCAGAACCTTCTCCATTTCTAATATATTCACCACTTAGGTTTCAGAAATCCCATTGCCAGCACAGAGGAAACTACAAGGTATAGTTGTGTTTGTGTGTGTGTGTGTGTAGAGAGAGAAAAATTATAACATGTAACTGTTGATCTGTCATTCTAAACCTAATAACCAATTTCTTATTTTGCATTTTACTAAGTGATGCTCATTTTACTCTTATAGAATCATAGAATGGTAAGGTTGGAAGGGACCTCAAGGATCATCTAGTTCCAACCCCCTGCCATAGGCAGGGACACCTCCCACTAGTACAGGTCACTCAAGTCCTCCTCCAACCTGGCCTTGAACACCTCCAGGGAGGGAGCAGCCACAACCTCCCTGGGCAACCTGTGCCAGTGTCTCACCACCCTCACTGCAAAGAACTTCCTCCTAACATCCAGTCTAAATCTCCCCTCTGCCAGTTTAAACCCATTGCCCCTTGTCCTGTCATTGCAAGACCTTGTAAATAGTCCCTCCCCAGCCTTCCTGTAGGCCCCCTTCAGATACTGGAAGGCTACTCTAAGGTCTCCTGGAAGCCTTCTCTTCTCCAGGCTGCAGAGCCCCAACTCTCTCAGCCTGTCCTCATAGCAGAGCTGCTCCAGCCCTCTGAGCATCTTTGTGGCCCTCCTCTGGACCCGCTCCAACACTTCCATGTCCTTCCTGTGCTGGGGGCTCCAGAACTGCACACAGGACTCCAGATGGGGTCTGAGGAGAGCAGAGTAAAGGGGCAGAATCCCCTCCCTTGCCCTGCTGGCCACACTGCTCTTGATGCAGCCCAGGACTCGGTTGCTGTCTGGGCTGCATGCGCACACTGCAGGCTCATGTTGAGCTTTTCATCAACCCAGACCCCAAGGTCCTTTTCCTCAGGGCTGCTCTCAGCCATTCCCCACCCAGCCTGGATTTGTGCTTGGGATTGTGCCTACCCAGGTGCAGGACCTTACACTTGGCCTTGTTGAATGTCATGAGGTTGGCCTGGGCCCACCTCTGCAGCCTGTCCAGGTCCCTCTGGATGGATCCCTGCCCTCTAGCAAGTCGACTGCGCCACACAGGTTAGTGCCATCTGCAAATTTGCTGAGGGTGCACTGATTCCTCTGTCCATGTCACTGACAAAGATGCTAAACAGCACTGGTGCCAGCACTGACCCCTTAAGGACACCACTTGTCACTGGTCTCCAGGTGGACATTGTGCCCTTGATCACCACTCTCTGCGTGCCACCATCCAGCCAATTCCTTATCCAGCAGTGCTCCACCCATCAAGTCCATGTTTTTCCAGCTTGGTGACCAGGATGTCATGTGGGACAGAGTCAAATGCCTTGCTCGGGTCCAGGTAGACGACATCAGTTGCCCTTCCCTTGTCCACTGTCACTGTGACTTCATCATAAAAAAACCACTAAATTTGTCAGCCACTAAAATTGTCTTACCTTAAACCTTCCCTAATCATTTCAGACATTTGAAAAATTCTTGGCAGAGCATCACCCAAGGAAGAGCAATATTAAAACAGAGTCAGCTTGCTGTGCCAAACATCCTGATATGGTGTCAGGAGTCCCCAAAGCTGGCAATTGCAGAGCTGCTGCAAAGCTGGTAACTGAATCCATGGAGAAGGGACTCTCCCCAGCAAGTGTTAACCAAAGCTGCTGTAATATTCAACAAGGCTGTGAGGGAAGAGATCCTGGGGTCTCCACACAATTGTAGCATTGAACTTATAACACATAGTTAGTCAGTGAGCTAATAATACAAGTGTTTTGTACCAACCACAGCTTTAATTGAAAAAGATTGCAGGATGATTGTTAAGTATTGAGTTATCGAAGGGTTTTGTCCCATTACGCTGATTTGCTAAAGATAGACTGAAGCTTTTCCTGATTTTTAAGGTGGAACAGACAGAACATCAGACATTTCAGAGCCATCTGCTGCATATTTGGATTCAGACATCTGCACAAAGATAGGAGGAATGATGTCCAATAGATACTTCACTGGCTAGAATGGTCCAGGCAGGTTGTCAAAATGCAGGTGTCTGTGCTGTAGATATACACTTACTCACAGGCATTCCAAACCAGTGCTGGTTTCAGCTTGAGGTCCTTTCCACCCTGGTGTTCTGTGATTCTGTGACATTGATAAGAAAATTTCCACATGTTACAAGGATTAAATGTGACCTTACAAAGCTCCAAGGTATTTAAATGATTTATCACCCCTTCCAAAAGAGGGCCCACAAGTCAACCCAGTGTAATGTTGGAGAAGCTGAATTGTCCAAGGTCCAGCTTCGGGTGGGATTTCTCATTCTTCAAAACTGTAAATACCTGCACAGCTTTGCTTGCAATAAAACTGATTTTTAAATGCTGTACAAGTTTTAGCAGTGCTTTGATTTTTGGCCAGGAAAATGAACACTTTTTTTTTTTTTTTCTAGTGGAAATGCAAAACTATCATGTACAATGTATGTTAAACTAGCAGGTCCCATTGACCATTATGCAGGATAACCAAAAGCAGAGCCCTTGCTAATCTTAGAAATGCAGGTCTGGAAGCAATCTCCAGGGCAGTGGATACCTCATCCACATTCCAGGCACTGAAACTCCTGGCCTTGTGCAGAGATTCTGGGAGCTGCTTTTATTAAGATCATTATCTATCTTAACCTCTATGCAAAATTCATAGAAAAGGAGAGCACTGAGAGCCAGGATTCACTTTATACATCAGTCACAGTAATAGCCCTGAAGTCCTTATTATTCCATCCAGCAAATTAAAAATACATATTCTGGTTTCATTTTGATTTAGACCAGACAGGACAAGTCCTGGCTAACAGAACCAGCCTTGCCTGCTTAATTCACAAAATTGCCTCCTGAGAATTCACTTTTGTCACCCAAAGCAATTCTGCCTTTAATCATGTCGTTAGGAGAATCACCTCTCAGATCTGCTGTAATGCAGAACTGCCCTGGATTGCCTCAGAGAGCTGCTTTAGGCAGAAAATAGCATCAACTGCTCTCTTAGACTTCATTGTACCCCTGGAGCTTAACAACAACATTTCTTCATAAAATAAAGTAGAGGTGAACCTGCAGACTTACGAAGCTACTGAGTCGCAGTTCTGGGGCAAAGAATAAATAAAGCAGAAGCAAAGCTGATGGGGAGGGAGCAATGTCCCACTGGTGATTGGTTGATAAAAGACAGGAGGAAAAAACATAAACACCCTTTACTAGCCAGCAGATTACATAGGCAGAGATTTAATTCTGGGTTGAACCCCACCATAATTTTCAGAGTATAATTTCATCCTATATATGATTTCAGGTTACTATTAAAATTGTAAGAGGAAGGACTTGAAAACTGCATCCAGTACTGGTGTCCCCACCAAAACAAGGAGACAGAGCTGTTGGAGTAAGCCCAGAGGAGGGCCACATTGATAGCTGGGGTTGGTCAGCCTAGAGAAGACTCTGGAGGGACCTTAAAGCTGCCTTCCAAGCACAGAATCATAGAATAATAGAATCATAGAATCATAGAATGGTAAAGTTGGAAGGGACCTCAAGGATCATCTAGTTCCAAGCCCCTGCCATAGGCAGGGACACCTCCCACTAGTACAGGGCACTCAAGGCCTCATTCAACCTGGTCTTGAACACCTCCAGGGAGGGAGCAATACCTGAAGGGATCCTACAGGAAGGCTGTAGAGGGACTTTTCATAAGGGTGTCTAGCAACAGGACAAAGGGGAGTGTTTTTAAGCTGAGGGAGAGCAGGGTTAGAGTGGATCTTAGGTAGAAGTTCTTCAGTACGAGGGTGGCAAGGCTCTGAAATAGCTTGCCCAGAAAGGTTGTGGATGCCTTCTCCCTGGGGGTGTTTAAGGCCAGATTGGATGAGGTTCT